>APFE030378816.1:24779-67573 GCA_000404065.3 Pinus taeda | reverse complement strand
ATTGCCTTGTCTACAGCGGAAGCGGAATATGTTGCTGCTGCATCTTGCTGCACTCAACTCCTTTGGATGATGCAGACCTTGCAGGAATTTCAAGTCACTTGTACACCACCTATCTCCATCTTATGCGATAACACAAGTGCAATCAGCATCTCAAAGAATCCCGTCATGCATTCAAAAACCAAGCACATACCAATCAAGTATCAGTTTCTCCGGGAACAAGTGCTTGAACAAAAAGTCAAGTTGGAGTATGTTCCTTCTAAGGAACAAGTTGCTGATATTCTCACCAAACCATTGCCCAGGGAGACTTTTGAATACCTCAGGCAAAAGCTGGGGGTTGTTGATGCATCATCTTATTGTTGAAACTCTTCTGATTGTTGGTTGTACGCATGATTCATCTAAGGTATATGCGTACATATGCTAGGTTGCGGCACAGGTTCAGGGGGAGCATATAATGCATTGTTGGCATTATGGAGGATGTACAAAAGGAGATCATGGGAGCTGGTCTGAGTATAGCTGCAATATGTTTCTATCTCTTTCTTGGTCATTAATGGTGTCTGGTGGATTATGGAAGGTTCAGGGGGAGCATGTTATTAGGGGGAGCATAACCCTTTGCCCTTGATGTCAAAGGGGGAGAATGTCGCTGAAGTGTTTGAGATTGCCATCAAGTCCAAAGGGGGAGATTGTTGGCATTATGTTTCTGGTATGGTTATAGGTTACATATGTTGTATTTGATGACAACACCCATGGCAAGGGCTCTCAATTCGATGAAAATTAAGAAGTACGCAGGAGAACAGTTCAGAATATGCGTACCCGCAGGTACGCTGTGCAGGGACCGCGTCCAGACACACAGGTTACCCATTCATGAGGTGCGTACCCCCAGTGCACACACTTCAAGGTAGTAAAGCGCGCAAACGTGGGGTTCCTTATGTTTAACCCTTGGTATTTAGCCGACGGTATTGTGTTATCATGGTTCTAGCCCGTGGTATTGTTTTATTTTATTATTATTATTGAGCCCCATGATCCTTGATTTGAGGAAGACCTTGCCTATATAAAGCAAAGGAGATCATTTGGTTTAGTATGCTTTTGGGTTGAATATCTTAAGATCTGAAATATTTGGGTTATTGTTTCAAAAGGCTTGATCTATATGAAAGTGAAAGTGGAAAGCGAATCTGTAAAGGGTGATCTCCCGAGCGCTTGATCAGATCTGGGCATCCGTCTAACTGTAGCACACCTGTGATCTGCAAATTCAGCCCTAATCTGAGGTACACAGGTGTTTAATGGTGCCTCTGCGTGGGTACACAGAGCAGAAGAAGGTGAGCTGCGCAGGTACGCAGAGCAGACGAAGGGTGACTGCGTGGGTACGCAGAGCAGAAACAGGAGAACTGCGTGGGTACGCCGAGTAGTAGTGGTTCAGGTGCGTGCCTACTGTAACAGTACGCGGCGCAATAGTTCTTTTGGGTGCGTGCCTACTGTGTCAGTACGCGGCGCGATATTGCATTTGGGTGCGTACTATACGCAGCGCGACAGAAGAAGCAGTGCGTGGGCACGCACTGCAGCAGAAGGAGATCTGCGGGTATACGCAGAGAAGCATAGGGTGAAGTGCGTACCAGCGCAGGCCAAAGAAAGGAAAGTTGTGTATTTGTTTCAGGACTATCTGTTGACTGAATTTTTCTGTTGATAAGGTGTTCTGGATTCAGTTCTATTATATTGATTTGGTTACCACAGCTGACTGTAATTTATATGTACTTGATGATAATTTCATGTATATGGACCCAGTTTGAAAATTTATGAAAAGTGGTCCTTGTAAGAAAAGAAGTAGGGGGTTGGAGCTTCCTTCCAAAAGAGACTGAAAAACGAGAGAGAGTTGTAGCTCTCTGCAGATTGCAGCCTGCGTACTGGTAAAGGACTGTACCAATACAAGACCATTGTAAAAGGAGTTTCTAAATTGAAAGAAGATAAAGACATATTGCAGCAGGTGGTTTTCACCCACATTGGGTTTCCACCTTATATCTGGTGTTCTTTGATGTGACTGTCTGTTTTTCTTGCTCATTATTTTATGTTATTGATATGCAAAAATAATTCAAAGTATAAATAAGGAAGATTTGGTAAAAGGTCTAGATAATACTGATTCACCCCCCCTCTCAGTATTATTTTCAACACCCTGTCTCCTAGCCTGTGATTTTTCCCAAGCTCAGTCCATGGATGATAATGCACCATTTTATAGTATGGATTTTTCAGATTGATTTCATCCCATCATGAGTGAATTGCAAGAACATGTACACTCTCAATTCATGGCGAGATGATGGAGAAGGAAAAGTAGGAGGGAAGCATGCCTAGAGTCTCACTTTTAGCTAATTTGATAGATTAACGCATCGAAAGCAAGAAAAGGACACAAGTTTGAAACCACCTCCCAAGGCTGAACATCATTGAAGACCCCACACCATCAAGCTATGTGGAGGAGAACAGAAAGGACATCCAAGAACACATCTATCACTTTGTAGCAATAACAGCTTGACATTGCCACAACATCAAACCAGTCCATGTCAGCAGTGTCATATCAATTCGTTTCATGAGTTGTCACATGCCACATCACTACATTAGGCCATCTTGTAAATAAAATTTATTGTAAAGTGAAATTCCAATGGACACACAAGAATATGAAGAGTCATGTAAGTGGAAAAGTCATAGGAAGTTGAAAAATCATGAGGGAATTCAAAGAGTCACAAGGGGTAGGACTTACTCCTTTGGTTATATATACCCCCCCTCATTTTATGAGAAAGGTAATTTTCACCTTGGATCCTCCTGCAAAGCATAGAGAGTTTCAGTCAATTCTTTGAGGAGAAAGGAGTGGCTCTAATGTATCATTACTAGGGCTAGTGATGTATGATGTAAATATGTCTCTTGGAACATTTTCTTAATATAGAAGCATTTTCAAGCCATCACTTTTCCATGCATGACTTATGGATGTTTGTAAGACTATTTTGTGAGCATTTATATTTCATGTTTATTTCATATGTAATAAGATAGTTGAACTATTTCAGTTGTTTTAGTGCTTATCTTGTTGGGAATGTGTTGTACTGGTTGTCACTATTGTGTCATTCTTGTGGACCATTCCATAGAATATTAGACAAACCTTTCTCCACTCATCAGTTATAAAGATCATCACATCTATTGTGGAATATTATGTTGTATGGTAGACGAGTCTTTCCCTTGTCTTTGGTTTTAATGACTGCTGCATTCATTGTGGACTATTCCGTTTGGACAGGTGTTTCTAGCTCACATGTGTCTCTTCTTGGGTGGTACTATTACCTCTCACTTAGAGCCTCACTTTTATTCCCCCTTTTGCAGTAAGAGAACCTAGAAACAATTACGTTGCACACGCACCAGGCACACTCACCTTGCTTTTTGATGGTACCATTACAACACTCTCATATGCTGACAGCTAGATCTGAGGAAAATATCTAAGTATCTGGCAACTGGTCCATCATACCAAATGGGACTCTTACACAAAATTGTGTGAGGTTTAATTGGGACCTCATATCAAGGAGATCCCCTAAATGTTGGTGGATCTAGCACTATCAACATTTCTGGCGCAAGAAGGAGGGTTAGAAGATAGGTTGTGCCCATAGAGTTTGGTTTGAATCTCTTATTTAAAATGGCTCTTCCCGAAATCATAATCCCAGGATGTTTTTCTAAAGAGCTTAATTGTACCATCCTTGTGGAAGTTATTCATGATCTCTCCGAATTTAAGTTTGATGATGAGGGTGAATCAACTTTTTGTGAACATATTTTTCAAGTTGTCTAGCCTTTTTTTGTCATGGAATGGGTTCCAAATATGTCATGGATATATTACTCACCCTCACATTCGAAGGTTGTGTTAACGGTGGTGTCATACATTACCCATTTCTTCCATCCATTCATTCGATCAACTTGCCAAGATGTTGTATAAAGCTTTCGATAAGTATAATCACAAAGATGTTAGTGAAAGAATCTTCCATTTAAGAATAAATCCTGGTGAATCAATTGAGGATCTTTCTAATCAGTTCCTTCACATTTCTTGCAAAATTCCTAAAAGAAATTGAACTCGCATTTATTGAAACAAGAGTTTGAGTGTTTGGTTCATGTCTCCTTATATGGTGAGCCTGGACCTCCTGTTTTCCCTTCTTCCCCAAATATTACAGATCATGAGGCACCTAAAATTGCAGAGAAGGAACTTACTATCTCTTTTCTTGCCTATCCTCCCCCTTTTCTGCTCCCAATGTGGGTGCCTCCTTGTGATGTTTGTAAAACTGGGAAATTTGTGAATCAAATATCCAATCCATCTTCTCATTCTTCTCCTACTTCAATGGAGGAAATTCCAGAGTGGATCATGATGCCTACAATGAAGAATCACTCCTCCATTATGCAAGAGGATGTCACCATTCACAACTCTAATCTCAAGGGTGATCAATATTTATGTTATCCTCTATCTTCTTCACATCCCGACTCTTTGTACCATGACTTGCTTGATCAATTTGCTTCACCAGCTAGTTCTTCACATTCTCTTAATTCTCAAGCTAATGGCTTAAATTGCAATCACGTACAAGGTAGTCACATTACACAGGTAAAGGAGTAGAAAGGTGAGGACACTTTTTAATTTTTCCTCTCTGTTTCAAAATCTTCTGTGTCAAAACAATGAGTTTCCATTTTTGAATGATTCTCAATCAACCCCCAGCCTTGGGTAGTAATCATTCCAATGATGATAAATATATTTTCATATCTCATGAAGAATTCCCAAGCACATCATATGATCTTTCAGTTTCTCATGAAGATTTTAATTTAGATCTAGAATCTGGTTCAATCAAATAATAGCTTTGTATCGAAGCTTCCCCTTCACCTCACTATCCCTTCTGTTCTACCATTCACAACACATCCACTTGCGACAGGGATACTCCATGCACTTTAGTTTCTTCATCCTATGAGTTATCTCATTGATTGACACAAGAAAATGAGGTTTTCCATGATGAAATTGAAAATAGTCAAAACATAGAGAACTCTTCCCACCCCTCATCATCTCTTCTTTTCAATGAAGACAACTCTTCAAATTAGCTTTCTCATGATATCTCACCAATTCATTTATCTTCAAATGTGATATTAGAAGAGCCTCTTCAATTGAGTAATCTGATTGTTGAAGCTAAAAATTCTGGTGAAACCTGTGACAAAGATGGTTTCCATCTGATGAGTAGTTTTGAAATCAGCAACAATAGTTATCCTCAAACCATGCATGATCTAGTTCAAGCTTCAAAATTCTATTCTACAATCTTGGAAATTTTTGGGACCTGCCAACAAGTCGAGGAACTTCAACTTTTGTTGATAGTTATGTCAGGATCTTGCCACTCTAGTTATCCCCCCGAACTAAATCAAATTTGGTTTCTCTCACACAATTCGTCTATCTACATGGTTTCACTCGATGTGGATTTCTGCATGAAAAATGTTTGGTATTCCAGGTGTGATCTTTTGAATTTTCAAGATTTTACTTTTGAACAAATTCAAGAATCTATTACAGTTCATTCTTCTTCAGGTGAATCTCTCACATCAAACTCAGGTTGGGAATGTCCATCTCTGATAAAGTCATGGAATTGTGAAGTTGATCATATCAAGGACTATCTTTGCCTGCAAGAATCATACTTATTGAATTTATCCCTTAATGGTTAGCTCCACGGTATTCTTGTGAATCTTATATTACAAATTTATCCTCTCATCGCATGAGAAATATCCTTGAGCGATAATGAATTCATAAGTTGTCACACGAATCAAGTTCTTCTCCATTCACCATGCCTCAACCGATCTCATTCATTCGTGGTGCTAGCATCATTTTTAAACTCTTTTGATGACTATGATGCTTGTACAATTGGTCACCATTTGCAGGAAGGTGGTATGTCATATCTAGCTCGCAAGGAAATGGTTCAATTGTTCAGAGCATTCACAATATTGTTCAAATTGATTTTTCGTTGTTCATTGCAAACTAGGAATCTGATGTTTCAATTAGCTCATCAAACCAATTCTCTATCTATGTTGACTATTATTTGGCTTATCATTTTCCCATTAGCACATCCAATCACATTTGTATCAAACCCTTTGGTATTCATTGTTCAATATCTCTCTATTCATATTTTTGTCAAGCAAGTGAGGAACTTCAGCCTTCATCGATGGTTATAACAAGTCCTCACTGTATTGGCATGACTGTCATGAATGATCAGATCTATTTTCCCTTACAAGATTCCCATCATGATCCTGCTTCTCGAATCAAAAATTCATATTTTCAAAGATCATGAGGTTTTCAAGAGGGCCACCATGAATTTTACAATCCAATTGCTGAATGGCTAGAACAATCTTACTTGGCAAGCTCTATAGAAAACAACAAGTTTCGATATTTCCTAACACTTGCCAAGGAGCTTGGTGTAGATGAAGACATATCCACAAGAAGCTTATGAGTTTTGTTGAAAAATGGTATTCATCGAAAGGGTAAGCATGTGAAATGGATAAGAGTAATGGGTGTGACACACATTTCCACCCACAGGTAAGACCTTCATTTTCTTGTGCAATTTTTTCAAGTTTTTGTATCTTTTGTTGCACATCACTTTACATCTATTTTAATCAATCCTATCTTTGTGGGTGCAGGTCAGGAATGACTACGGTAGCTTCACTGGAAATTTCATTACACATAACCTGACCTTCTAGCCATTAGGTTAGGAGTAGGGTTAGTTACATCATTATATTTCTCTTTCTTGCACTCATTCTGCACTCGTTTTTCATAGTCTGTCCTCGTTCAATTATTCTTATTCTACATTATGTTTACTTTATACATTTTATTCTCTTGTGTTTTTACTTTGTTTCCTAGTTCTATGTTTTCTTTATTTTTACTTTGTTTTCTTCCTTGTTGAGTTTTCCTTTTGGATTCCATCATGCAAATAAGTGTTGTTCTTAGACCTATTTTGGCTTATTAGTATGTGTGTGGCTGAACTATAAAGATTCTTATGACACTTCAACATTTGGCCAGTCCTGTGTCCATCTTCCTTGTTATTGGTTGTACATTTTGGTAGATGAAGTTATGATGAAAAATACCATCCATCTATAAGGAGAGCTTTGGTCCAACCATGAACCCGTGTCCAGTTTGGGAACCTCATGCCTATACTCAGTTTTTTGCCTTGGTGTTTTCAAGCTTATCCAACTAGTATAAATGCAGAAGGGGAAAATCTAAATGAGAAAACCTAATTAAGAGGTCTTTATATGCTTCTCTGAAGGAACAATCTCTCATACTCTAAATATGTTAGGATCCCTCTTCTTCCCCAAAATAAATAAGTTTCGATGCACAATTTTCTTTAAATAAATAAATAAAGGTGAAAGAAGAGAAACGCTTCCTGCGCAAACAAGTGAAGCAAGCAACTCCATCAGGGTACTATCTAGGCTATCTGGTAGTGAAGCAATGCTTGTGTTCTTGCGTGACTCTGTTAGGGTACTATCCAGGTTTTCTGGTAGTGGAGCAACACTAGATATGAAAAAACTATACTTTGAAAATCTTAAGCTCGCAAGCTAAACTACTCTTCCCAATTCGAAACATTGTGATATGGTTGAATCTTATGTTGTGTTCAACTCGGAAGGTACAAAGGGGACCATGTCTTCCCATGGGGTAAGTGGAGAAGCCAAAGTAATTTGCATGATGGGTCAATACTCCTTGAAGGACCAAGGCCTTGTACTAAAAACGAACCAAGACAAAGAAGCTGGAATTCAACCAATGTGTCACCAAGTGTTGTAGTGACTGCAACACCCTCCAAAATTTTGTCCTACACTTGAATTTTAGAGCCTATTATGGATCATGTGATCGATATTTCCCTAGTCACTTATTAGTAATCCAATGATTTCAAGCACCCTTCTTCGATCTTAAGAGTCGTTCACACTTTTTTATTTATATAGTATGTGTCATCTTCGAGCATGGGGATTATCTCTTGTCATGCAAATGGAAGTTTGTTTTTCTTCAAGGAGAAATCTTTGAGAAAATGGGTTGTTCTCATCATATATACATGTTTCACAGTCATTTCCAAAGTTTCACACACTATTACACAAGTGTCTCCATTATCCTCACAAAGTCTATCATCAAAGCTGCACTTGTTGTAAGTTGCCACAAAGGTTGTTGCACTAAGCGAAGTATGTTTTCATATGTTATATATGGTATATGTTGTATCATTAAGTGTTCAAGTGTGGGATCATAGTAGAGTTCTATCATTGTTCATATCAGCTCCACCGATCCCACACTTAGCCAAATTTTGATGAATTCCTAGCATCCTAGCCTCATCCAACCTTCCTAAACTACATACTTTGCATCTACAACCCTCAAGACGTTTTCCTTGCCTTTTGTAACTCCATAATCTACAGAAATCCCAACACGCCTTGGCATCCAAAACTACATAGAGGCTACCTCCAGTGACCTTCCCTCAGTTGGAGCTCGTTATCCCCAAGAATTGCGCAGATTTGTCCTTTAGTGACCTTCCCTCAGTCGGTTCTCACTGCCTCCTGGCTTTTCTGTTGTCTAGTCTCTCTTGCCTCTCAAAACTGCGCAAAGCTGTCCTCCAGGGCGTCACCCCACAACATCCACTACCTACTTTAACTGTGCAATTTTGTCCCTCGGTGGACACTACGAAAAAATTTCTTGTAGTGGGCATTGTGTAGTATTATCCTTCAATTAAGCCCAATGATTGATCCTTCTTCCCTTTGACCTTATACCAGTTCTGGCTCAGTCGGTGGATTATCATGCAACATATTAGACTAGGGGTTTCTTAGACTGATGTTGTCTTGTCAT
The DNA here is from genome assembly GCA_000404065.3 of Pinus taeda. Classification (NCBI taxonomy): domain Eukaryota; kingdom Viridiplantae; phylum Streptophyta; class Pinopsida; order Pinales; family Pinaceae; genus Pinus; species Pinus taeda. The sequence continues at coordinate 58,737 of APFE030378816.1, read as the reverse complement.
GAGTAGATTACAGATACATGAATTCTTCCAGGCTATGGCAAGATGGTGAAGAAGGTAATGAAGAAGGAGGACATGCCAGATGAATCTCAAGTAGCCAATGAGAAAGGATAATTATCATATAAGAATACCAAGGAATCTGAGGTGTGAGAGAAGATCAAGACCGCATAAAGACTCCGTATGATGCATAACCCTTTGGAGGGTAGGTATTGAAAACAAAGCACATATTTTTGAAATGCACCTCTTAGTTTAGCATGAAGGACTACTTATTAGTGTCATATCATTATGTCTTCACTAACATGTATGGTTGTATGCATTGAAATTCATTCCATGTGTTTCCTCTAATTTTTTTTCTCCCTTTCGCTTGTTTGATCAATTGTTGTCTTTTGGCATGTTTGACCATTATGTCATGTTTGTGAACCTTTCCTGGTGGTTTTGAAGGTTTACCTTTGTGTATATGAGTTTTTCTAGCCATGTAAACACCTATCGCACTCATACACAACGTCTTGAGAATTGTCGCACAAGTGTCATCATGGTCATCCTAAAGTCTATCCCAAGTGTCACACTTGTCATTTGTTGTCATGAGATAGTCACTCAAAGGGTAATTCTTTTCTTGCTGTTCTGATGGTTTGTGATTATCATGTCGTCAAATTGTGTTAAGTGTGTGATCACAATTTTAGTTCATCACGAGTCCATATTTTCCCTCACACTTGCCATTTTTAGAAATTTTCTTGACCAGGCAACTCAGCTTCACTAGGCCTGATTGAGTTACGGACTGTGTAGTATAAAACCTTAATAATGTGACCTTTCTTATTGGAATTGTGCAGTTCACATTGATTGTCCTCCAGGGCAATTGTGTTGCATAATTTCAGAGCTTAGCAACCTTCATTGACTCCTAGAATTGCACAACAGTTCCTCCTAGTCTGGCTTTAACTAAGCATTTTGCACTTTTAGTCCTCAATCTTTTCCCTTTGCTATTGGAACCTCATAGTGTGCAGAGATAAAAACCTCCCTTGGCCTCCAGAACTATGCAGAGGTGTCCCCCGGTGTCCTCCCTTAGTCGAAGCTCATTGTCCTCAAGGAATTCACAGTTTTTGCTTCCAAGCCTCTCTACTGCTCAATCCTTCTTACCTCTGAAAATTGTGTTGAATTGACCTCCCTTAGCCTCACTTTACACCAACCACTACTAACTTGAACTACAAAATCCTATCTCCTAGTGGCCACTGCACAATTTTTCTCCTTAGTGAGGATTGTTCTCAAAAATTCCTCAGTCAATCCTAACCTGCACTCTGCATAGTCTCAGTAATCAAGCTCTTTCCCTACCAACTGTAACTACACAATGCATAGTCATTGAATCCTTTCTCCCAACCTGTGACTTGTCCCAAGCTTAGTCCATGGATGATAATGCACAATCTTAGAGTAGGTATTTTTCGAATTGATGTCATCTCGTCATGAGTGAATTACAGGAATAGGTACACTCTCAAGTCATGCGAGATGATGAAGAAGGAAAAGTAGGAGGGAATCATGCTTAGAGACTCACTTGTAGCTGAACTGAGAGATGAACTTATTGAGAGAAAGAAAAGAATAGAAGTTCACAATCACCTCCCAAGACCGAACAACATTAAAGACCTCACACCATCAAGCTATGTGGAGGAGAATAGAAAGCACATCCAAGAACACATCTACCACTCTACAACAATAATGGCTTGACATTGCCGCATCATCAAACCAATCCATGTCAGCAGTGTCATGTCAAGTCATATCATGAGTTGTCACATGCCACATCACTATTGTGGGCCATGTTGTAAATCAAATGTATTATAAACTGAAAGTCCAAATGGACACATAAGAATATGAAGAGTCATGTAAGTTGAAGAGTCATAGGAAGTTGAACAGTCATGAGGGATGTGAAAGAGTCACAAGGGGTAGGCATTACCCCTTTGGTTATATATACCTCTCCCCCCCCATTGTATGAGCAAGGGACTTTTCACCTTGGCTCCTCTCGCAAAGCATAGAGAGTTTCAGTTAGTTCTTTGAGGAGCAAGGAGTGACTCCAATGTCCCACTACTAGGGCTAGTGATGTATGATGTGAATATGTGTCTTGCAACTTTTTCTTAATACATAAGCCTTTTCAAGCCAACACTTTTCCATGCATGACTTATGGATGTTTGTAAGACTATTCTGTGAGCATTTATATTTCATGTTTGTTTCATATGTACTAAGATAGTTGAAATATTTCAGTTGTTTTAATGCTTATCTTGTTGAGAATGTGTTTTAATGGTTGTCAATGGTGTCTCATTCTTATCAATTATTCCATAGGACACTAGACAAACCTTCCCCTGCTCATCGTCTATAACAACAGTCACATTCGTTGTGGAATATTCTGTTGGATGATAGATGGATCTTTCCCTATTTTTTGGTTTTAATGACTGCCTCATCCACTGTGGACTATTCTGCTGAATGTTGGACAAGTCTTCCTGGTTCATGTGTGTCTCTTCTTGGGTGGTACTATTACCTCTCACTTAGAGGCTCACTGTTCTTCCCCCTTTTGTAGTTAGAGAACCTAGACAAAGTTACATTGCACACTCACCTTATTTTTCGAAGGTCCCATTGCAACACTCTCATGTGCTGACAACTAAAGCTGAGGAAAATCTCTAAGTATTTGGATACCAGGCCATCATATCTGATGGGACTCCTACACCAAATGGTGTGAGGTCTAATTGGGACCTCATATCAGAGAGATTGCATGAATGTTGGCAGATCTAGCATCGTCAACATAACTCAACCCACAGATCTTGCTAGGCTTCGAGAGCATTTATCCAACGAGGGCTTCTAGGACTAGTAACTCAACCTAGCAAGGGCTTCCAGAGAATTTTTCCAACTAGGGAATCCAGGACTAGTAACTCAACCCAAGCTGTTATAGGGCTTGCAAATCATTTGTCCAAATAGGTCTTCCAAGAACTAGTAACTCAACCCAACCTAAAGGAAACATAAGAACCAACCAAAATAATAAAGAAATGAACCCCCAACACCATGGCTATCTAGGAAATGGAAAGGCTACACAAATATACTATCAATATAGGAAATCCTCCTTGCCAATGAAATATCATGACCAGTAAACCACATGCATGTGTCATGCATGACAAAACTAGTGAGGACAACATACATGCAACTCGGTACCTACATGCAAAACATGTTGTAGCTACTGATCCTGACGTCCTCTTGCACTTTCCCTTGCCTTCTTACTCCAAAACTCCAAGTATATCATACTCCTCTAAGAGTTATCCAAGAAAAATCTAAGTGTCCAAGAGTATGAGAGAGAGAGAATAGAGAAAGATATGTAAAAATGAACTGACAAAAGTCTGTGAACTGATCCTCGAGAGCCTTTTTATTAATGAGTCCTATAGTTTCTTCATTTTCCATTATTTTCATTGATTTCCCTCCTCACATGCAATGTGTGACCTAACACCTCCCTTTTCTCCTAATTTCCATTATTTTCATAAATAAATGTGTCAAAATTTCATTTTTCCTTTCCAAATCATTAGCCATTACCTTTTCCAATTTCCTTAGCCATTAATTAATCACAAGTGATCCCCATCGCTATGTTTTTACCCAACATTCAATTTAGAATATGTGTCCCATGACCTTGGTAAGTATTTTTCCTTTCTTAACTTTTATTACATGGAATTTTCACCAGGGTTGTTATACGACCCTCCCCCTTGGGGGAACACTGTCCTGGGTATTCAAAACACCTACATCCAACAAGGCTGCTATAAGAAAAAAATATTGCTCATGGAGCTTTATAAATTAGCTCATTGTAGTATTTGCAATGATGATCCTGCTGAGAAGCAAACCAACATGACAACATAACAAGTGTAACATCATAATGACATGACATCATCCCACTTATTGGAGCTTTATAACATAGCTCATGGTGGTATTTACATCCATATACATATGTACATATACCAAACATCACCAAAAATGTACCAAAAACATATACCAAAACATCAGCTCAACCAATGAATATGGAAGGATACATAACCCACATATGATCATCCATCTCCCATGTAGCTTCATCGGGCTCAAATTGCTTCCATTTCACATTAACGTGCTTGGCTGCTCGGTTCCAGAGCATGCACATCTTTCTCTACAAAATGCATTGTGGTTCCAGCTGGAATTCTCCTTCTAGATCTACCTGCAATATAGACTAGTCAATCACATGATCAACATCTTTAACATACTTATTAAGCAATGACACATGGAAAAGATCATGGAGTTTCATTGTCATAGGCAATGCAATTTGATAGGCTACTGGTCCAATCCTCTCAATAATCTTGAAAGGTCCACAAAATTGGGGTGCCAGCTTGGCACATGATCCAATCCACAAGGAGATTTTATTCGGTTTGATGTGCAATTACACCTATTCCCCATCCTGGAACTCCTTGAACAACCTATTCCGATATGCATTTCTATTCTACCTATCCTATGTTGCTTTCAAATTCTTCTTGATTACTTGCATTTCCCACTCCATGTTTGCTAACATGTCTAGTCCAATCAACACCCTATTAAGTGGATCACTCCAACTGATGGGAGTATTATAGATTTGCTCGTATAATGCCTCAAATATACTCATCCTCAGTGACTCTTGGTACCCATTGTTGTAAGTGAAATCTACCAATGGAACATACTCTTCCCACTTTCGATGTTGATGCATCACATACGTCCTCAACATGTCCTCCAATATCCTGTTGACCCTCTCTTCTTTTCCATTTGTCTCTGGATGATAAGTTGTATTGAAGGCCAAATCTATGCCCAAACCTACAAATAACTCCTCCCAAAACTTGGAAGTGAACTTTGCATCCCTATCTGACACAATCTCCTTCAGAACTCCATGCACTCTAACCACGTCCTTGATGAAGACTTGTGCTACATCACTCACTAGGAATGTAGACTTCACTATAATGAAGTGCACTACTATTTTCAACCTGTCCACCACTACCATGATGGAATCATGTTGTCTCACTGTCCTCGAAAAACCTATGACAAAATCCATGGAAATTACCCCCCATTTCTACTTTGGAATTCGAATCAAATGTAGCAGTCCAGCCAGATACCTAAGCTTTGCCTTCACCTTCCGACAATCCAAGCACCTAGCCACAAAATCTACTACTTCTCTCTTCAAATTTAGCCAATAATAGAATTTATTCACTTTTGTCAATGTCTTCTGATAACCTGGGTGACCTAAATATGGTTTCACATGAAACTCCCTCAATATCACCTTGTTGAGTTCACTATTTCCTGCCACATATATCTTGTCTCTAAATCTAATCAATCCATCTATTGTGGGATGATAGTTCACATCCTACCTTCATTTGTACCTATACCACTAGCTGTACATGTACCTGTACTTTACTACAACTTGTGCATAATCTCTATATACCTGTCATCCAACTGACCTGCCTCCAAGATGCTATCCTATAAATGTATCTCATAAGAACTCATATTTTCTATGTGATTTACCTATAGTTTTTTGCTAAGAGAATCTGTCACCCTGTTCTCTTTACCTTTCATATACCTGATCTCAAATTTGAACTCACTAATCATGGCCAACAACTGAGCCTACCCGCCATTCAGATTCGATTGCTAAAATAGATACCACAAAACATTATGATCACTCATCAATGCAAACCGTCTGCCAAGGAGATAGTACCTCCACATATTCAATGCATGCATGATTGCTTCCAACTCTAGATCATGTGTCGGTTAGTTCTTCTCATTCTCATTCAATTTTCACAACTCATAGAATACCACATGTCCATCATGTAAGGACTCCACCAAGTCCTCTCTTGCAATCATCTGTACATACTACAAACTCTTTGTCCGGATTTGCAATCTTTAACATTGGTGCATGTGTCAAAAACTACTTGAGCTTCTCAAAACTAGTCATACACTCCTCTGTCCATTCAAATTTATTACCTTTCCTTTGCAATGATGTGATAGGATAAGAAATCTACAAGAAGTTCCCAATGAACCTCCTGTAATAACGTCCTAACCCCATGAAATATCTCACCTCATCCACATTCCTGGGAACTGCCCAATCCATGATAAATATTACCTTTTCTAGGTCCAATGCTATTCCATCCTTCAAAACCACATGTCCCAAGTAGAGTACATTAGTCTGAAAGAAACTACACGTGTTGAGCTTAGCATACAACGGATTTTCTCTCAACAAACTCAACATTGCTTCTAAATGCTTGGAAGGCTCTTCTTCATTTTTAGAATATAGTAATAGATCATCAATGAAGAGAATAACAAACTTGTCCAAATATGGATGAAACAAAATATTCATCAAGGACATAAAGGTAGATGGAGAATTAGTTAAACCAAATGGAGCTACAACAAACTCATAATTCCCATACCTAGTCTGGAAAGTTGTCTTGTTGACGTCCTCTTATTTAATGCATACCTGATGATATCTGGATCAGAGATCAATCTTCAAGAACACTGTCACTCCCTTCAACTGATCAACAAAGTCATTAATCCTCAGTAACGAATACCTATTCTTGATGGTCACTTTTTTTAACTTCTTGTAGTCAATGCACCACCTGTGAGTACCATCATTGTTTTTCAAAAATAGTACCATTGCGCCCCACAATGATAGATTTGACCTAATGTATCCCTTGTCTAACTTTTCCTTCAACTGCAGCTTCAACTCTACCAACTCTAGAGTGATCATCCTGTAGGTTGCCTTTGATGCTAGAGTTTCCCCTTGAACCAACTCAATAGAAAAGTTTACTTCCCTATGAGGTGGAAACTCTGAAATATCTGCAGGAAATAAGACCTGAAACTGTTGTAGAACTGGTTACCTGCTCAAAACATCTACGTCCTCAATTTTCTTACCATTGTTAATAGAAATGTGCACTTCAAATAACAAAAATCCTTTCCTATGAATATGCTTGGCATGCATAGGTGCCACCATTCTAACTGATGTTCCTTTATTCTTACCCCGCAAGACTCTTTATTTCCCATTGTCATCCAAGCACTCAATGTATTTTTCATAACAATCCACCTTGGTTCTATTAAGGTACAACCAATCCATACCCAACAACGTACTGTATGATCCCAATGCTAATACATTCAAATGTGATGAGGTAGGCATACCATTCAAATCAATGTACAAGCTCTTACCCAGTGATGAACTCTCGTCTTGGTACCAACACTGCATAGATCCTAGGAATACTCTATCCAACATCTCCCACTATTTGTGCCTCTTGAGCATTGTAAATCTATGGTCTACCACCCTGATGTTGTGGACCATGTATCTTAAGATTCTCTCCTCCACAAGTCCAACACTATAAAGGCTTCCAACTTTCATCCTTATTTTGGTCCTTAGATGAAATTCCATGTTCTCCATCAGATGGATTGAACTTCTTAGATGGTGATGCATTCTCTTTATTATTTGTACCCTAAAATCTTTCTCACTTCTTATCCCATTTTCCTTTGTTCTTTGCATTACCTTTCCAATGCGGATTAGTCTCATATTTATGATTTGATTACTTGTAACAATTCTTTAGCTTTCACATGGCCTTCTCCAATGATCTAGGCTCATCGAACTCAATCCTCTCTTCAAATGCTATCATAAGCCCACTAATAAATCTATAAATCTTGGCCTTCTCCTCCTTGAGGTAAGGAACATACCTAAAAAACTCCAAAAACTTGCTAGTGTACTCCTCATCTATAATAAATCACATATTTAGCTCATAGATTTTTTTTCCCTATTATCAAAGTATCTCTTTAATAGATACTTCTTCCTGAATAGTCTCTCGATATAGCTGTAAGTCAAATCATGCTCATAAATATCTCTCACGTTCTTCACATATTACCACTAAATATTTGCTTTACCTTTGAGATCGAATGTAGCTATTCTGGGCTGCATGTTCTCTCAATAATCATGCAACCTAAATAACTTCCTCATACAAGGAAACCATGACTCTGCATCTTGTGATTTCTTCATTGCTCCATCAAATGTAGGTTTATTTTCTTTCTCAAACTCATCCGAAAAATACCCCTTGTTACTCCTCCTATGAGGATGATAATGATGCCTATCATAATGCCTCTTAAAACCAAAACTAGACTAATACTTGTTTCTATCATCTCTCCTATCCAAAGTGTCCAAGAAACTTCCATCTCTGATCTTTTCATCTCTATCTGACCTGTATCCACAAGGAGACCTATTTCCATATGCCCCATTAGTGTTGTCCTCCTACTCATGGCTGATCTGAAGTGGTCCCTGTCATTGCAATTCTGACAAACTCTGAAGTATCACTACATTTACCTATGATTATTTCTCTTGTGTCTGTATGATTTTTTCATTGTCTTCCTTACGACTCCTTATTTCTTCCTTTAAGCTTCTCAATGTTTCTACCAAATCAGAAGAGTGCCCAACATGACGTTGCTCATTTGATCCATAAGGAAAGTATTGGGAACTGTAGTCTACCATCTTGCTAGTCATCTTTGATATTCGTCCTGAAGGTATATGGTTTTAGCCAAACAAAATCAAAATAAAACAACGTACCTTAGCATAATTCGGGGAGGATACCTCATCTGCAGGATCAACAAACCAGTGTAATAACATAGTCATTACAACATATAGAAATATAACACATAAGCATATAGCCATCATTATATCTAGAGTCCAGTTATTAATGCATGAACATATCAAACACACATACCATGTCCTCATGTATGACAACAACCACCACATCACTGTACACTTGAACACATGAATACTAAGGTGCATAAAAAATGCATAATCAACCATACACAAATGACGAAACACTCCACATCAACACCATCAACTTCCCATGGCAACCTCACTGCAACCATAACCCATATCATACAAATGTAATAAGCACATGGTCTTATAACACAAGAAACACATATTCAACCAACATGATTGCATGGCCAACACAAAACCCATCCAGTCTGAGGGATGAACCATACTGTAATAGCACTCTGTAACACCCTCCTCCCACATCTACCCAAGTAACCAACCAACTAAGGTAAACATGTGACAAGAAGTTACTATGATATGATTCAACTCCCTATGTGTTATATAAGGAAGTGGAACTGGCAGAACACATAGCACATACCTTCCACATCAGCAAAAAAACTCCCAAGAGCCATCCCAACCATGCAATTACTTAGCCCCTGAGTCCCACTAAATCTTTAATGCATCAAACCCCTGGAAAATCCCTTGATATGGACCAATGTGTGTCTATGAGGATCTAAATGCTTCCAAAACATGGGTATGCATGCATCTAGGGAATTTTCTCCTCAGACTTGTGCCTACGACTCTGGGATTTGTGCCACATTTTCTGGTCCAGAACCTAGGTCACTACCTAGAACTCAATGAAACTTTTAGAACTGAAAGATAACAATAGGATAATAATCCAAATGAAATTACTTGAACAAGGAATTGACTGGAGCCCTACTAACCATAACAGACATTTCGTCAAACATGTCACGATTATGTATTCTACATGTTTAAAGAACAGATCTGAGCATAGGGGTCTCATACTCATCTGAGAATTGCTAGGAAGCATTGATACCTCAACACATTATTTGCAGTTATATCCATTAGGCCATAGATACATTGTTCATTCATTTACAAGTAAAAACATTATGATATCCGTACATAGCCACTTTTATAATACATGTTCATAACCACATAATAACAACATAAAATACCAAGGAAAAAACAACCATATCATCCACATGTAAACAAGTATAATACTCATGAATTAACAAGGAGAAATAACCTCATATTAATGATGCAAAGGTGAACTAGGTGTGGTACTTCCACGAACCACCTGACCATAGACATGGATGAGCCAGACCTCTCTTTAGTCAGTCACCCACATGCCATATTCTAAGCATAAATGTGGGATCCCATTAAACACATCAATCAAAACCATCCAGGGCTTCTAGAGGCCAAACCACCTCAACCCATCAAACAGTTATTCCACCTCATAGTCAGACATCACAAACCATCACTAGATTGGTCTCTATCCAAGCTTTCAAGGGCTCTAAATCAGTTGTTCCAGCCAAAGCTTCTAGGACTAGTAATTCAACCCACAATTGTCGTTGGACTTCTAGAGCATTTGTTTGACTAGGGAATCCAAGACTAGTAACACAACCCACCAAGGGATCGAGAGAATTTTTCCAACCAAGGCTTCCAAGACTGGTAAATCAACCCAATTTGTTACAGGGCTTTGAGAGCATTTGTCCAACCAAGACTTCTAGGAACTAGTAACTCAACCCAAGCTAAAGGAATCACTAGAACCAACCAGAAGAAGAAAAAAATAAAATAAAAATAAAAAATGAACCCACAATACCATGCTATCTAGGAAATGGCAAGGCTAGGCAAATCCACTGTCAATCTAGGCAATTCTCCATGCCAATGACAGATCATGACCAATAAACCACATGCATGTGCCATGCATGCCAAAACTAGTGAGGAAAACATACATCCAACTCATTACTTGCAAGCAAAACCAGTTGTGGTTGTTGTTCCCGATGTCGTCTTGCACTTTCTTGTTCTTCCTTTGTCATATTGCTCCAAAACTCCAAGTATGCCACACTCTTGAAGAGTGCTCCAAGAAAACTCCAAGTGTCCAAGTGTATGAGAGAGAGAATAGAGAGAGAGCTCCAAAACAAAACTGACAAAATTGTTTGAACTGATCCTCATAAGAATTTTTATTAATGAGGCCTCCATTTTCTTCATTTTCTATTATTTTCCTTCATTGTTCTCCTCACATGCAACTCGTTACCTTTCACCTCCCTTTTATCCTAATTTCCATTATTTTCATAAGCAAATGTGCCAAAATTCCATTTTTCCTCTCCAAAGCCATTCCCTTTGCCAATTTCCTTACCGATTAATTAACCACAAGTGATCCCTATCACTATGTTTTTCCCAAACATTCATCTTGGCATATGTGTCCCATGACCTTGGGAAATATTTTTCCTTTATTAAATTTTATTACATGGAATTTTCGTCAGGGTTTTTACATATAGTAAGCTACAAGAATATTTCTCAACAGACTGGACACATTTGTTACGTCCATATAAATGTAGAAATAATTAGATTCAATTAGAAAGTGAGCCTTATATGAAGAGCATTGTGACATTGTTTGAAGGAAACAATGAGCTAATTGGATTTTCTGACCTTATTTTGGAAATTTCTTTTTAGAGATTAATCATAGGTGTTACCAAGTATAGCCATAACATGTTCTACCGGATACACAGTTGGAGCTCCTTCTTTGTAGTCCAACTGGTGCAAATGAATCCTATAATATAGTTTTACATAGTAGTAGTAATGTAAGGACTAGCTTAGTAGATACTAATTTTTGGAATTTGTATTTCAATGGGTATAAGACTTAGATGGCTCTAGAGTTGGTTGTATCCTCATAGACCCAGACAATAAAAGGTATATTTTATCATGTCACTTGGAGTTAAAGTGCACCAACAATATTGTTGAATATGAAGCACTGTTGGCATTAATGAAATCCATTGAACTTAAGGTGGAGGTTCTTAAGGTAGTTGGTGATTCAAATATTGTTACCCACAAGGTATGAAACAATATCCATTGTGTATCACCAAATTCGAGAAACTACCAGCAAGAGGTATGATGACTTATTTGTCATTTTAAATCATTTAATATTATTTTTGTTCCTGGAATTAGAAATTTCATCACAGATATGTTAGAAAATGCATTTGTTAGGATGTCAGATTTAAGAGATGGTTTTTCTATAGAGATTATTTGTAAGCCATATGTGCCTGATAATGTGACTAACTTCTGTGTTTTTAATGACGACTAGCAGATACTACATTTGATGGAAAATGTGGACCTATTTAAAGATGTGACCATTGACAAAGATGAGAATGATAAGGCTTTGAAAGGAGAAGTTGAAACATTGAAAGGAATACTTTTCCTAAAGGTGTGGTATCTTTGGGAAAACTTTATGACCTACAAAACCATTTTAGAGGACTAGTTAATAAGAATACTCAAAGCTCAAAGTTATCATATGAATAAGTCAACCTCGGAACCCATCATTATCTAAAATATGTAAACCTTGGTACATGTTGTTCTTCACAAGAATGACATGCATTTATTCGTCATTTCTAGCACTAGAATTATGTATTTTCATTGACACATGATGATTTAAAGATATGATACGTGTATTATCCAACATGTTGTTCCCATTAAAGAAAGGGAAAATTCGTTGCTTGGATTTGTTTGCCTCACTCTCATAATAAAACAATTATAAATCCAAAATTATAATTAAATAAATCATATCTTGAGAATTAGGAGTTAGTTCCTCAAACTAGGGAGTTTAGTTAGGATGAGAGATTCTCTCCAACTAGTTCTCCTAGATTAGTGTTTTGTGGAGAATGTATCTCAACCAAGTTTTTTCAAGATAGAAGCACTATCTTGAGATAACTTTCTCATGTATTTATATGTATCATAAACATTATTTGTACATTGGATTTCATCATGAGAGGAATATAGTGAGGCTGAGGCCTTTTCCGCCATTTCTATGTCTCTGGTATTTTTTTATGTGTGTTAATTTTATTTGTCATTCTACATGTGGTATTAGAGCTAAGGTCATTAGCAACCCGTTCTTCAACTGGAATGTTGATATTTGTATTTCATTATGTGGTTTGATCAACATGCAAACCAATGCTTGAATCTGCTATGCTTTTGCAAGGAGTTGAGTCTCTTTCATGCCCTAATCAGAGCTCATTCAAACTCTTGATTGCCGAAGAAAGATCATTGCCACATGACTCCAACACTACTTCGATATGTTGTTCGTACATATCAAGGAAAATCCCTATGATTTGAGAAATATGATGAATGTCGATAGAATGATTTTGGTTATGAATATCTGTTGTTGTGGGGCTCCTTGTGGGAGACTTGGAAGAGAATCGGATTAGCCAATTACTACCAGAATAGTGAAGCCTCTTGGATATGGGTGGTGGAGTATGCAGATCTTTAGAAAGTGACCTCCTTTTGCAGACTATCGTAGACATGGTTTCCAATCTTGTCGCTAAAGTATTTGTGTAATACTAGTGAAACTACCTCTTGAATTTGGCTCTACAAACCCCTTAAATACCCTTGAATTGCCTCAGTCCATCCAGAGTCTCGAATACAATGCAAAGGAGGGAACTGAAATGGGCTTTCTCATGATAATGGCATTCTCAAATGAGCTATAGCTATACAACATGAGCGGCAGAAGGCACATGATGAAAGGGCCAGTGAATTGCAAAATCTGAAGCAACTTTTATCACAATATCAAGAACAGCTAAGGACATTGCAGGTAAATAATTACGCTCTAACACTACACCTATGGAAATCTCATAAGAGTATGTCCATTCCAGGGCACTTTCACCTTGATGTCTTCTGAAAGCTCAATCGACAAGGGTTTTATTTAAGGATTTGAAAACAAATCTAGCAGAAGTTGAAACATATCTTATGTTTATAAGGTGGTTATGTTAATTAGTTGTTTGTTATTCTTTTAAGATGTTGGTCTTGCATAGTATTCTTGGAACTAAGCATGTAAAAGTTCCCATATTCTCCTCTAAATCACTACTTGCACAGTGCATTTTTTGGCAATTTAGTTTTCTCTGAGGCTCCACTTCCTCGCATTCCACAATCAAAACAATGACACAAGATGCCATCATTTGAAAAAATGGCTTGTTGAATATGATGCTACAGAAGGGCTTTGTGGACTGTCAGAGAAAATGAATTCTTGAAAACGATAGAACAAACTTCATGTTAAAAATAGTTCCACTTTTCTCCTGCTTCAAATGCAGAATATAGACAATGATGTTTCCTTTTCATAGACATACTTTCAAAGCCATGATGATTCTCCAAGTGCTTTTCAAGTGAATTATGGGGTTTCCGATAACGCTATGAGTTGAATGAGATTTATGCGGAATTTCTATTGTAGTTGGCCATCTTGCATGGGATGATTGGGTTGACCACTGATTGATTCCTCGACAATGCAAGAAAAATTCATGGGTTTATTTTTCTCATCACAAGAGATTGAAACGTATGTTGTTCATTTGGTGGAATAAGCCTTGGTTTTATACTTTAACTTTTGTGGTTGTATTTCAATTTCTTGGGCATATCCTTTGATACATAGATCTCTATGGTACATAGATCTTGGACAGAGAAATCGGTTGCCCACTGCACTCTACAGGTGGAAAATTGTGCACTCAAACAGGTAATTTTCAGAATTCCAATTTCTCCTACAGATTTTAATATGTTCGATTTTTTAAGTGGGCATAAGTTAGTTAAAATATGGAGCTTTTGGAGAGATAAGGCTATGAAATATTTTTTTAAATCATGATAAAGTTAATGGAGTAATAAGGGCATGCTTTTTGTGGAGTGATAAGGTAAATTTATTTTTGTATTTGGAGTGATAAGTGAAAATCATTATTGTAATTCAAAGTAATATTTTACTTTGAGTGTGATTGAGTCAGTGCAGGTAGTTTTTGAAGACAATTTGCCTCCAAAGTTTTCAAGTGTGACATTCTCATTGAGAAGTTTCCACGACAAAGTTGTGACCTTGAAGAATGATGTACTCCAGTAATTAATAAAATCATAATTTTTGGTGGTTATTGTGTCCTAGATCGGCCCGAAATTGAATAAGGGGGTCTTAGGTACACCATTTATAATGAATGTGTGTGCATGACTTGTGTTTAGATTATCAAAAAACTCTCTCTGTATTATTCTTAAACAAATACATGCACATAAGCAATCTTAAGTATAATAATGCTTAATCAAGCTCCTATAATCAAGCTTAAGTACACAAGCACAAAGTGTCACATCATCAACTTGATAAGATGATATTCCAAGCAAGCACATTTCACATCATGTAATCAAAGAAATCAAGTGAAGGATGCCACAAAATAAAGCATTTCAATCCAAGACGACATCAACATCATCAACACTTTTTGTATCACTCGCAGATAAACATTTTTTAACTGAATTGCATGGTGCATTCTCGGTTGTAACTGACACCCTAATTTGAATTCTTAAGGTGAATACATGAAGTCAAGTAAGCATTAAACTGAGTCATCAAGATTGGACTTGTCCTTTGGGTGCATTTTTGGCAGTGTTTGACACCCTTCCTTTTTTAAAATTAGCACATTCAGTGAGTACATTCAAGAAAGCACAAAGTGTCAAGCATGCCATCTGGCAAGCAATCATCATCAAACAATTTTGAATTCTAGTATTTTATTCTTCAAGTGAGCATCAAATCAATCCAGTGTTTAACACAAGTGCAATAAGCAATAAGTCAAGGCAGCGTGTCATTCAAACAACAAAGCAAGTGAGCGTGTCAATTAAACAAGAAAGCAAACAAGCATGTCATTCAAACAACCAAGCAAGAAAGTGTGTCAAAATCAAGTGCGAAAGTTCAAAGCACAACATCTACAACAAACGAGCCAGTGTGAAGTTGATTGAAGCATTCATAAAGTGTTAGTGAAGCATTCAAGCAAAGTAATCATCATCAAGCAAGCATGAAGTCAAGAGTTCAAGAAACCAAGTTATAAAACTCTAGAAAGTGTTTAAAGCATCAATAATAAGCAACAGTAAAAGTGAGCTTGAATTCAAAGTGAGAAAGCTAACATGGCGACACACATTCAATTGTCCCAAATTCTTAACAATTTGATTTTATCATCAGCTGGCGACATGGTGAACATCAGCAAAACAACTCTTACTAATATTCAAGTGCATCTTCAACATGCACATGAAATGATTGAGTTCCTTCAATTGGAGTTGCAACTACAAAGAACTGAGTTGCTAGAGAAGGGTGATGCTTCCAAGTCTTTGAACAATACAAATACAATTGATGATTCCAAGTCGCTGATCCAAATAACTTCTGTGTCGAAGTGGTCCCTGATCTAGTTCAACTTTATTCCAAACCAGTCATCAAGCCATGGGAAGAAATCCAAAGTAACAAAAATCAACGAGGCTTATGATATGTCAAAGATGATGCCAAATTGCATATCTTAGATTATTCAAGGCCCATTAAGTTTGTCAGTGCAGGGTTTCTTGCACAAATCACATCGGCTAGTTCTAAGAAAGTTGAAAACAAACAGAAATACACACAAACTGAAGTTGCAGACAAATAATCATGCGCGCAAACTGAAGTTGTAGTCAAACCAAAATGCCTTCATTGTCAAAGAAAAGGTCACATGGAAGATCAATGTTTTGATCTCCATCCTTGTCACCATTGTGGCAAGAAGAATCATTCCTCAAAGAATTGCTGCAAACAAGGCCAACTTGCCAGATTAAAGATAAATTATGCATGGATTGATCCTTGGGAATGGTCGTCAACCGTAAAACGACTGTATAAGTTTTACAATATAATTCAATATCAACTATTGCAGCCAACAGTTAATTGAAGATGGTACTCTCATGCACCTTAAAGTGGGAGTACACCAATGAAACACTCTTACACTTGAAGGGGGGAGTTTAGAAATACTTTGAAGAAGATTGTCTCTCCTTTCAACTGACAAAGGGGGGAAAATGTCAATGAAATTGACAATGGTTGTCAGACCAGGATGCTGATTTCAAGCAAAGGAAATTTGGATCCTTTTACAGCTTGGCACATGATGCAGTTGTCAAGTGACATTCAGAGATGAATCATACATGCAACTCACTCATGGTCTCTTCATATTGCAGTTTCTTCAGCATCTAGCTTTGGCAGTTTTTCATGCAGTGTTTTTGAGGATCAACTTGAGAACTTGGAAGAGGGTTCCTTGGTCTCATTTTGGATTTATCATTGAGTGGGGGAATGTTAGCCTCACTCTCATAATAAAACAATTATAAATCCAAAATTATAATTAAATAAATCAAATCTTGAGAATTAGGAGTTAATTCCTCAAACTAGGGAGTTTAGTTAGGATGAGAGATTCTCTCCAACTAATTCTCCTAGATTAGTGTTTTTTTGAGAATGTATCTCAACCAAGTTTATTCAAGATAGATGCACTATCTTGAGACAACTTGCTCATGTATTTATATGTATCATAAACATTATTTGTACATTGGATTGCATCATGAGAGGAATACAGTGAGGCTGAGGGTTTTTCCACCATTTCTATGTCTTTGGTATTTTTTTTATGTGTGTTAATTTTATTTGTTATTCTACAGGATCATCTTCAAAGTAATACATTCTACTTGGGTTTCCAACTTGGTGAATGTAAGGAAAAAATTCTGAGATATGCCTGTGTGTCGAATTTCGCAACCTCAACCAGGCATTAGACAATGATAATTACCCAATTCCATGCATGGAACGAATGCTTCAAACAATATTTGGGTTGAAGATGTTCTCACTACTAGATGGGTTCTCCAGATATAATCAAGATCTAGTAGCAAAACCAGATCATCTAAAAACCACCTTCATAACAAAGTTGGGAACTTTTTCATTCAAGTGCTTTCCATTCAGACTTATTAATGTCAAAAATAATTTTCAGAGGGATATGGATACTTCTCCATATGGATTAATTGCATAAAGCATAGTAGTTTATTTGGATGATGTCACTATATTTTCAAAAAGAAGATCATGTTAGGTTTCTATACCAATAGGAGTCATAATTTTGAATGGCTAAGGTTAAGCCTTGTAATATGTACATACCTTTTCTTTTTGCAAATGTTTTCCATATTAAAAACTCAAAAAAATGAAAAGAGGGTATGTGCTAAAAGAAAAATCAAAGGACAAAAAGAATAAGAAAATGTCCAAAAAAGTGAAAAATATGAACCCCAAAAACAAAAGACCATGAAGGTGTGCAAGTCAAAATGCCACTACTATTTACTTTTATGCATAGTAATGATTGTGTGTAGCTTGTTATTGACACCACAATCCATGGTAATCAAACTATTTAATCTTGATTATACCATGCTTGAAATTTCATGTTGATAGTTAGAGAATAAAATCTGACCAAACTGTTAAATCTTGGCAAACCATTAGATAGGTAGAGTAAATAAAATGAGCTCATCAATTTAATTTGAGCCCTTGGATGATATAAGGTTAGAATTAGATAGTTTCCTGCTTTAAAAGAAAATGGATAAGGGTTTGCTAGCCTAAATGCACCCAAATAAAATGAAGAAAAAATGGTAGGATGAGTAGATGGGTAAGTAGAAGAAAGGTTGCAAAAGTATGATGATTTATTAGGCAAAAGCAAGTTTATCATCTTTAAACATGTATTTCAAATGTGAATGGGAAATTAAGCATGCATAAGGTTTACAAAGTCAATTAATTAACTTACCCTATTCATTTCACCCTTTTACTTTACTAATTTCCCATAAATAAATTCTAAGTACTTAAATCCTTTAAGTTAAATAGGCTTAGAGCATTTCTCTGACTTTTGAAGGGACCGGATCGTCAGCTTAATGACTTACGGAAAACAAGTACTAGATTCCCCCTCATAAAAAATTCATCTCCCTTCATTCCCCCTCATTTCCCTAATAAAACCCCTTTTCTTAAGGTTAAAACACTATTTTCCTAGGGAAAGTAATCACTCCCATGTAAAACCCCTTTTTCCAAAAAACCCACAAAAACACTTTAGCCTAAGTTATAATGCATATATGCTTAAAGCAAACAAATCACAAAAAATACATTATGCTTAGCGCAATTTTTTCCTCGTTTTCATATTAACTTCTAATTTTTATATATTAATTCCCATTAATACCCTTTCCCTTATGTATATATTAAATCCCTTACATTAATATCCCTAGACCTAGTTTTAACTATAAAACTACGAATTTCACGCAAACTCCGACAAAGTTCATTAACTGATTGATTCATGATTACATTAAGTAAAACTCCGCAAATCACCCCTGCCGCTTAAGTTCATCATTAACCCATGCTTAATCACCATACTGCCACAAGTAACCCATCCCCCCCACATTACCCTCCGCACTCGTTCGCAACACGATCACCGTATGATCTGAAGGCCCACATCCAACGCTCATAAGCCATTTCAGGGGGGATCATCCGCCGAATGATACTCACTCGAAAAAGTGGTTTTCTGCCCGACCCCCGATGCTATGTGTCATTCAATGAATGGAATCGGGTGAACCCTCCCAAATACCATCAAGCCCACAAAAGAAATGCGAAATAAACCTCTTTCCATCCTCTCACTAAATGACAAAACCGTCTACTGTTCACTTTCCACCAAAATTCAAAAAAATCAAATGTTTAACAATTTAAACACGAAAACCCCCGTTTTTCTCGTTTTGACCTATTTGTGCAGTAAAACCTTGTATAACCCTTATGCACCACCTCAAGCCTCTGCTAACCAATTCAAGCAGGGTTTACATCCTGAAAGAACTTTGGACTCACTCCATAGACCTATAAAGCTTGATAAAGCCACTAATGACCCTCCCTGTCAACCCAACGTTTTCCTAACAGTTTGTTTTATTTTACAAATGATCAAAATACTGCAGCCTTGGATAAACAGTCTTAATACTAGTCATAAGACCTGTTTACTCCAAGTTTGTTATCAAATCTATTCAAACAGAGATGGAAAATAAAACATACATTTAAAAGACAAGCAGAGGAAACATGAAATTAAATGATTTACTGTTGAAATAGACAGTAAAAACCTAAAATATATAGTGAAGGTAAAAGGACACAGTAAAGAATAGTCAAAGTGTATCCGAGTTAAAGAGTATCATATTGAAGACTAAGTCAAGTAAAGCAGCTAGCATGAAGACAAACAGCAGGGAAGACAATTACAAAACATATAGATTCATGTCAAAGTGAAGATAGATAAAAAAACTGAGCGATAAAAGTAAACATGGAGGAAATAAGTGTTAAATAGAGATGAAAACACTTTCACCAGCAACCATGAAGTTTATCCAAAGTAAAGTGAAAAACAGTTAAAAGAAATTTAAGGTTAAAAGATGAAATCAGAGTAGAAATGGTACATTCTTCAGAAATTTCCTGTTTAAGTCATAGTTTTTCAGAAACTAGTTCGACCAATCCAAGATGACTTTTGAGAAATTGGAGGAGGTTTGTATTCCTGAAAGGCTAATCTACAAAAGTATCTTAGTTTTTACACAGGTATTACCAAAAGTGTGATAAGTGCATGTCTTCACAGCCTATTTTTCAGACTGTGCAAAGTCATGTTTTTGACATCTTTTTGCATAAAATATTGTGAACAACTGCAGCTAAAATTTACGAAAATGAGAGAGGTTTATCTCAAAAACATACTTATCTACAATAACATCTTTCAATTTTTACATATCTATCTCAGATTAAAATATAAAAAGGTATCAATGGACACTAATTTTGCAGAATTGTTGGGGCAGAATGCACAAAGAAAGGATGCAGTTAGTGACTTGGATGCCTCATCATAAATTAAGAGTTGCTATCAAATTCGAATTTCTCTTATTTTATCACCATAAATCCATAAATATAGTTCCAAATGGATTCGTTAGTTTTGTGTGTCCTTTATTTGAGTTCTATTAATGTAAAACAATTTGAGATATTTGTAAAACCAATCTTGATATTTTTTCAAGATATTTCAGTTTAGAATTGGTATAATTACTTCTTCATTTGAAGTATTTTGGGGTGGATTCCAAGACATTTATATAGACATTTTCTCTCAAATCAAATTTCTACTGTATCAATGACTGGATTGGCTTGCTGGATCAAGGAATAAAGATCAGATATTTTACAGGATTCTTGTGTAAAGTGAAATACAAATAAGTATTCTCCTATGTTCAATGTTATTTTTCCTTATGATTTTTCCATAATATTTTGTGTGAATTTCTAAGATATAAATGTATAGTAGGGAATGATATTTCAGAAATTGCTTGAATGCACTCTATCTTGACTACTTTACATTCTTAATGTTTTCCCCTAAACTATCTTAGCTAGGGAATTCTTAACTGCTCCTTAGCTTCCATAGTTTCTCCTCTGATCTATAGCAAAGGATTCTTAATTTCCCTTTATTCATGATCATCCTACGTTCTTCATTCTGATCCCGGTCCAAGGATTCCTAAGTGCCCTTTCACCCTGGTCAGAATTACTTCACCCATTAGGCCTAAAGATTTGCATGTTGCTTTGCTAGTCTGCCCTGTGAACATTCCCTTTAATGATTTGATCCAGTTATGTTATCCATTTGTTGACTCCATAGCCCAATGGCTTGAAGGCCTAGCTATCCATCTGCTCCAATAATTCCACCACCTAACCATCAATTCAAAACGAAAACCCCAACGCACATTAAGAACTAGCCTAAAATCCCATAAAAACAAAGCTAAATTATATAGAGAGAGCCCACTTTGGACTTAGGTTGGCTAGAGCCTAAGCCTAAAAGATTGGTTTGTGGTTACCTCAGATGCTTCCTTCTTCTGATAATTTCTAAGGATAATTCTTAGTGATAACATATCACACCATGTGCATCATTTGAAACAGATATTCAAGTGATGTCATAAGTATGGGATTTCTTTGAATTCCAAAAAGAGCATCTTCGATGTGTCAAAAGGAACTCTCTTAGGAAACATAATTGCTAAAAGTGGAATCAATTTTGATCACAAAAGGGTCTAGACTAGATGTTATTATTGATCTTTCCACATTCATCGAAGAAACACTAGTACATTTTAACCACAACATATTATTTCACTTGGTGGGCTCAGGTTGTTCCTTTAAGGCAAGTCAACTAACAGGAAGTCATTAGATTTCTAAAACAAAACATCATAACAAGGTTTGGAATTCCAACACCGCTTGTCTTTCATAATGAAACTTACTTTTCCTTGTTGAAGCTTTATGATTTTTCATTAGAAAATAATATTGTTTTAAAAAATGCATCTAAGTATTACCCACAAGGGAACGATTTAGCAAAATCAACAAATAAAAATATTATCTGCATAATCAAGAAAACCATTTTCTCTAAACAAATGAATTGGAACAATGCTTCAGTGAATGCACTGTGATCTGACCACATAACTCCTAAACCCTCTCTAAAAACCATGTTATACTTCCTCATATATGGGAAAGTTGCCACCCAAGGTGTATCTCCCAACCTTGCAACTCTCCTAAGGGTCCTAAGGAAAAAAATGTATTCTACTTGTAAGTATGATAGATACCTTGCTTAAACTTGAGGAAGAAAGGAACAAAGCGAAAGAAATATTTTCCATGCACAAAAACCAAATCAAGTGTTGGTTCAATAAGGAATCCATAAGGACAAAGAATTTCAAGGTGGGTGACCTAGTATTGAAGTGGGATAAAGCCCACGTAGGGAACGGAAAACCCATGAAGTTTCAATCTCTATGGATTGGCTCCTATACCATTGAACAAAATCTTAGTCATAATGCATACAAGTTGAAATATCTAGATGGGTGGATTCACCCTCTTCTTGTTAATGACCATGATCTCAAACATTATTTTTAGTAGCACCTCAAATTGTGTTTCTTGTACAGTTTGTCATTTGTGATGAGCCTCATAAATGGGTAATTATATGGGCTAATTTTACCTCCTAACGTAGTCAAATCAACCATTCTCTTAGCTTATTGTATGATTTTCTGATTATATTTATGCTTATAGGGTGAATTGAGTTAGTTATTATGCCATGTGGTCTAACATGTATTTAATGAAAATTATTGATGGATTTCGAGGTCAAAATCAAGGATCTAGTGGTAAAACTACAACAATAACTTGAATTAGACAGAGGAGAGGACTTATAGGAGGTAACCCCCCTCATTTATTTCTCCTCACTTCAAATTCCCCTTCATTCAGCTTGGAGTACAAGCAGCCGAATCATGTAGTAGAAGGCAACCAAGCAAGGCGAAGATGTTTGATAGTTATCTCGAGTTTTGGGAGCCAAGCCTACCTGATTTTAAGGAAGATGTTGGTAGCTTCAGATGTATAAGTAGAGAGGCCTAGGGCCTCACTAGGGTCAACTTTTTTCTTGTGTAAACTCTGCTCAAATTTTGAGCTTACTATTTTGTGACAGATTTATGTAATCTTGCTATTTTTTTGATAATGAAGATGGAATCCTTTTTGAGCTAGCACTGAGTTACCTAAGAGGGATGAAGCTCTTGGGTTAGGGCCCAATATCAGCATCCAAGCTCCTCTTTACTTGTGTTTGTATGCTTTACTTTAGTTTGTAGATTAGTTTGTTGTTAGATGTATTTCTCTTATGGTTAAGAATAGGTTGCTTTTGACGATTTAGTAGTTTGCTTCCATTTGTGATTTCTGTAGTAGGTTAAGCAATGATTAGAGAAGATCCAAAAGGCTATAAAAGGTCCTTAGCCTCTCTTCCTCCCTCTGGGACCATAATTTGAGGCAAAGACCCTCTTGTTGCCCCAAAAACACAAATTTTCCTCATTCCTAAAACTTCTAGTGTTTGCAGCTCTCTAGTAGGTTGATAGTCTAGTTTTTCTTTACTTTAGATCACTTCCTAATTTACAATATTCCTCTTTCATGCTTTCCACTCTTACAACATTTCCCAGCATTTCCTTCTATACATCATAGTTTAGGCCATTTTAATGCAAAAATCTGTTTTTTCCTAGGATGCACTCATTTCATTGGTTGCTTGATTTTATTGGTTGACTATTAGTTTCTATGAAGCAGATCTCTTCCAGTAGTAGGCCAACTTACCAAAAATCACACCCTCCATATGATCCATGCCCTATAGGTCTCCCAAACCTCACCTCAATTCTGCCCTAGTTTCCTTCATTCTTCATAGAACTTCTTCCTCTCTCCTTGAGCAAACACAATAATCTTTCTCTCTCTTGGTGATTCATGGTAGACCTTAGGCACCCTAACACCTCATTCCAACCTTCATCCACCTTTTCCACCCACTCTCAAACCCTCAAAATAGCAGAAATTTCTCTCGGCCTCCTCCTATAGTTTACCTGTTTTCCTCCTATAGTTTTCCTGTGTCATCCTGTAGTTTTCCTATAGGCTTTCTATTGAAGGCTAAGTGTGGGAAAAGCCTCCAGAAGGCCACCTAAGACCTCCTAGGACCCATCCACACCATCCTACGTCCTCCTAAGCTCCAAGACCACCCTCTAAAGCCACCTATTCACTTCCACACTCACACACAATAAATTAGATGCATGTTAAATTCACATAAAAACACATAAAGATCCAAAAATATGATTTTTGGTTATTTACTTCCAGAAATAGCATGGTTATATGTTGTTTACTTCCTTGAGTAGGTAATTGTGTTTATTTCATGGTTTTCATGGTGTTTTTGGAAAAAGTAGAATTAGCTTGTTAATTAGGGTTTACTAGGTTTTGCTTTACATTCCACTCTTTCTCCTTTCTGCAGTTAGAATAGCATCTGTAGAGTATTATTTCTTTCCTTTCATCATACATAGAGCTTCTTCTAAAATCTATAGAAGTTGGCTTGAGCTCCTAGTGATCTTACACCGGCTGACCAAGTGACAACTTGCAGTGAGAACTAGTACTTGTGCATATAGCACCGACGCTTCCAAGTTTGTTACGAACTACTGGGTTGATAAGAGTAAAGTTGGCAGCCCAAGAGTTGCAGCATTCTTGCTGCAATATTGGCGCTCACCACTTTTTGGCACCATTGCTGGGAAAGCATCAGAGTATTCTATGATTACTTCTTTCTTCTATTTCCTATTGCAACATTCTACTAATAGTTTAATTTCGACAAAAGTAAACTAGTCATATTTTCTTTCAGTTTTGCATTTCCTTGTTTCCTTTTCAATTCTGAAAATTTCAATTCAACAAGTTCATTTCAGCTAGTTGCAATTTTTTTTGTTCAATCAAAATTTTAGTTTCTATAGATACTTTTAGTGTGGGGAAAAAGAAAAAAACCAACCAAAAATATTTCCTTTCATGCCTCGTAGGAATAGAGATAACTCAGGAAAATTTATGCCCAACACCCCCACTGCTTCACACAACCAACCTTCTCTCTTATTCGGTGGATGCAATCAAGAAGAACCCTTAGGTGAACAACTAGACATATTTGAGGAACCTATAGGGGAAGAATAAGAAGAAAACATTCCTCTGGAGCCAATGGATGAAAACAGAAATGCTAGGAGAAATGGAGAGAGAATAGAGGGGTACCTTCCCCATTCGGGAGACCAATGGGGGCACCAAAATGAAGAATATAAGTCCTTCAGCCCTACCTCACTTCCATGGTCTAACTACAGAGGATCCTAGCACCTTCTTGTTCGATTTTACTGTCATCTGCCAAACTTATGACTATGCAGAAGACGAGCAAAAATTGAAACTATTCCCTTCTACTCTCAAGGACATAGCACTACACTAGTTCATGGGATTACCTGGCAATAGCATCACAACTTGGCCTCAGATGCAACAAGCCTTTAACGACAAGTATCAAGACTATTTTAGGACAAAAATACTAAATAAGAAATCTTTTGAATGACCATAGGAAGTGATGAGTCCTTGGAAGACTATGAAGAGAGGTTCCAACTCAATTACAAAAGGCCAGGTGTAAATTTGACCCTGAGTCTCTGAAGTTGGTCCTGCTCAGGGGAATTCGGGAAGACCTTTTAGACACCCTCCATCTACTGGCCAGGGGAGACATCTACCAACTATCCTATGAGGACATAAGGACTATTTTTAGAAACCATTCTAGAGCAGCCAGAAAGAAAGGTAGGGGGAGTCAACCCATAGCCAGTAACTCTTCTTCCAATTCATTCATTAAAGGTGAAATTGGAAACATGTTGGAAGACTTCAAGAGTGAGATGTTGTAGACTCTTGCCATGCAAATGGATACCTTACATCTCAAAAGAAAACAAGAGGAAGCATAGAGGGCTTTGGCCATTTTTTGCCCTAGATGCACTAGGAGGCATCCTAGGAATGAATGCCCATTGAACTCTACAAAGGTTTATTCAGTCTATGAAGAAGATCATTCTACAAATAAGTGCCCTTCCCTACCCGAACTTAAAGTTGTATACCAAGGGGGTGAAGGAGTCACTGAACATAGCTATTACATAAACCCAAAGAGGCTGCATGGACCTAGACCATACCCGCAGGGGATGCAAGGGACATCTCAGGCATACTACAACCCCAACCAAGTCACCTCCATACCTTCTTGGGCCCCCCCTGCTCATCCTTCCTATTCCACACCTCCTCCTTGGTCTTTCACATCTCAATATCATGCCCAACCAGCCACCCTTCATTTCAATCCTATGCTCAGCCGCAACCTCAGTGGAATGCATCTCATTAGGGGTGGAGGCCCCAATACAACTCTCTTTCCACTCTTCTACCTCCACCACCTTCCCAACCACAACTGATACCTTCTACTCCACCAAGGCAACCCCATATGCCTACCCAGCCAAATCTGAATCTGAAAAACAAACAGGCTCAGCAAGTGTATAATGGGGAACCATCATGTCCAAATTATGTTGTGGAGATTCAAGAAATTAACTTGCGATCCGGGAAAATTCTCCCAGATAGCTAGCCTCCACCCAGGGAGGTTGATGAAAATAAAGAAGAAAGAAAACCTAAAGCAAATCCACCCTTTCCCAAGAGACTATCCATGACAATCCAACCTACCCTAGAAGAGACTGAACTCTTGGGAGAATTGAAACATTTATGTGTGAAGATACCACTTCTCCAAGCCATGAAAGATGTGCCTATCTATAATAGGTTGATCAAAGAGAAGTGCTTTAGGCATCTAGGAAGGTGCAAGAGAGATGCCCCAACCATCAATGTCATAGGACAACTATCCGACCTGATGTTGGGGCAGATAATCTGTGCAAAATATTTGGACCTTGGAAGCCCAGTAGTTGATGTCCACATCAATGGCACATTGGTCCCACATACCTTGATTGATCTGGGAGCTACCATTAATGTGATGATAAAGGACACAATTCTAAAACTTAACCTCCAAGGCTCCTTGAGGAAGACCACGACAGTGTTGTAGCTAGCATATCACTCCATAGTGACCCCTGAGGGGATTGTGGAAGATGTGATGATCTCCATTGATTCGTGGGGGAGTACCCTGCTGATTTCTTAGCTCTCTAGCCAAAGGCAAAGCTCACTGGGTATCCTCCCATTCTGGGAAGACCCTAGTTGGCTATAGTCGATGCCTACATCAGTTGTTGAGCTGGGAACATGACCATAAAGTATGGGCACATGTCCAAGCAGTTAATCCTATATCCTCCTGGCCAACCCTTGCTAGAACATGATCTACCTCTCTGGTTGGAGGAGGAGGATGAGGATGAAGTTTATTCTGCACCACTTTGTATAGCAGAAGTCACCATGGGGGGAAAACTACAGGATCAGGATGATATGATTGAAAATTTGATTCAAAATCCACCTCTCAGTATATCTCCATTAGAAGACATAGTAAGAGAAACCCAAAACAACCCCTCAACTGATCTCTGTGTTTCCAACCCCACTTCTCTCCGTGTTAAAAATATAGAGTTCAGCCCAGAAAGAACATTGAAAATCAATCCATCCCTATCTACTTCTCAAGAGAAGGAGCTATGAAGCATACTGAGAAAACATCTAGATGCCTTTGCCTAGAGTTATAAGGAGATGAAGGGAGTGCACCCTTTAGTATGTACTCATCATATATACATCAAGGAATATTGCAAGCCAGTTAGGCAGCCTCAAAGGAGGATGAACCCAACACTTAAAGATATTGTTAAGGAAGAACTACAAAAATTGCTTGATGTAGGATTCATCTATCCCATCTCTAAACAATGAATGGGTCTCTCCTTTAGTGCTCGTGCCAAAGAAAAATTGTAAGTGGAGAATCTGTGTCGACTATCAGGAACTGAACAAAGCCACTAAAAAGGACCATTTTACTTTACCTTTCATAGATCAAGTGTTAGACAGTCTGACAGGGAAAAAGTTTTTCTCCTTCCTAGATGGGTTTAGCAGGTACAATCAGATTCAAATCAGCCCAGAAGACCAATATAAGACCACTTTCACTTGTCCTTGGGGTATCTTTGCATACTAGGTCCTTATTTTTGGTCTGTGCAATGTTCGAGCCACTTTCCAAAGAGTGGTATTGAGTATATTTTCTGAACTGGTTCATGATGCATTGGAAATATACATGGATGATCTTAATCCTTATGTCTTTGACTTTTAGGAAGCTTTATCTAACCTAGGAAAAGTTTTAGATAAGTGTATTGAGATGAACCTGTCCCTTAGTCTAGAAAAATGTGAATTTTTGATGACTGAAGTTACCATGCTAGGTCATGTAATATCTCAACATGGACTACAGGTGGACCCCAACAAAATTGCCATCATCCAAAGGGTCCCACCTCCTCAAAAGGTGAGAGATGTCAAAAGCTTCCTAGGCTTAGCTGGATATTACAGGAGATTCATTAAAGACTTCAGCAAGATAGCCTCTCCTTTGTTTGGCCTCCTAGGCAAAGATGTTGAGTTCATATGGTCGGAAAATTATCAAGAAGCCCTAGATACCTTGAAGAGCAAGCTAGTGACTGCCCCAATTCTCAGAGGCCCAAACTATGCCCTACCCTTTCACATTCACAAAGATGCCTCGAACAAAGTAATAGGAGTAGCCTTAGGACAAATTGACGAAAAGTTACCTTATGCCATATACTTTATAAGCAAAAACTTGTCAAAGGCAGAGTTAAACTATACAGTGACCGAGAAGGAACTCCTAGCTGTCGTGCATTCCTTAAACAAATTCAGACATTATATCACAAGCTATCAATACTTTGTGGACACTAATCATGCTACAATTAGATATTTAATGAACAAACTAGATGTAAATGCTCGCATTATTAGATGGTTGCTTTTACTGCAGCAGTTTTACCTTACCATTATTGATAAGCTTGGTAAAGAGAATGTTGTTGTTGACTTTTTGTCTAGAGTAAATTTTTATGCAAGTGAAGAAGGAATGGTGGATGACCAAATGCCACAGGAACGCATATTTTCTATATAAGTACTCTCTCCATGGTTGGCTGGTATAGCAAACTACTTGGTTTCAGCACAGTTCCCACCACACCTATCCTCAAAAGAGAAGAGCAGGATCGTAAGGAAAGCGCCCCTTTCACCTGGATTGGAGGCAATCTCTTAAAAATTGGCCCAAATCAAATCTTGAGAAGTTGTGTCAGGGAGGAGGAACTCTTTGAAATCCTCCTAACCTATCATGATGGGCCTTGTGGAGATCATTTTGCAGCAAAAAGAACCACCTTCAAGATATTGCAAGCAGGCTACTGTTGACCTACTCTTCATTAGGATGTGAGGAGATACACGAGCCAGTGTGATCGGTGTCACAGGATGGGGAAACCCACTCCAAAGGATGAAATTCCCATGCAACCTCAAGTGACATTTGAGCCATTTGAGAAGTGGGGCATGGACTTTGGGGGGCCTATCAACCCCCCTTCAAAGCAGAAGCAGTACATCATTGTGTACACAAAACTACCTGACAAAGTGGGCAGAGACAAAAGAAATCAAGGCATCAACACAGGAAAAAGTAGTTGAGTTTTTGAAGGAAAACATATTCTACAAGTTTGGGTATCCGAGAGA
This sequence comes from Pinus taeda, assembly GCA_000404065.3. Taxonomy (NCBI): domain Eukaryota; kingdom Viridiplantae; phylum Streptophyta; class Pinopsida; order Pinales; family Pinaceae; genus Pinus; species Pinus taeda. The sequence continues at coordinate 29,203 of APFE030378816.1, read as the reverse complement.
GTTGGTCACAAACCAACGGAGTCAGTTCACTTCCAACCTGATTGAATACCTGCTCACACATCATAAGATCAAGCACATGACTTCCACTCCTTACCATCCACAAACCAATGGGAAAGTGGAGATCACTAACAGAGCATTAGAAGGGATCCTAACCAAGGTAGTGAGCAGTAGCAGAAAATACTGGGAAAACAGATTCGTTGAGGCCACTTGGGTCTACAACAAAACATGGAAGACCACCACCGGGTTCACACCCTATGAACTAGTCTATGGGAAGAAGGATTTTCTATCAATAGAGTTTGAATTCAATACCCTAAGGATGGTAGCTTAGCTGGACCTAGACGTGAGCCATGCACAAAAAGAGATATTAATTCATCTCAATGGATTGGATGAATACAGATTGCAAGCCCTTCTCCATACAAAGGTAGTTCAACTTCAAAGAAAGATATGACATGATAGAAAAATCAGGGAGAAGCAACTCCAAGAGGGAGAGTGGGCACTACTCTATGACTCAAGATACAAGGATTTCAAAGGCAAGCTAAGGACAAGATGGTCGGGACCTTACACTATGGAAAAATGCAATGACAATGGTTCAGTTCTGAGCAGAACCATTGGTGATGAAGCCATCCCCATGCTTGTCAATGGACTTCGGTTGAAAGTCTATAAGAAAAACCCCTCTCCAAGTGAGATTTTGCTGAAGATTTGAATAAAACAGTGATGGTAGTGGAGCATGACTTAGCTTCCACTTTACCCACTCATTGAAGGAAAAAGAGAGAAAATAAGGACTCAAGTGAAAACCTCCATGGTGCACTTGAGTCCCATCATTGGGTTGAAAACCTCTTCTAAGGCGGCCCTGTGATGTCAAAAAAAAGGGGGGGGGGGTATAAAAAGATCCCTGGGTGAAAACCTCCCTTGGAGGCACTCAGGGCAGACAATTAAGGTGAAAACCTCTCTGAAGCGCCCTAGTTGTTTTCAAAAAAAGAGAAGAAAAAATGAATTTTTATTGCATTGCAGGTTTACAAGAGGACTACAGTGAGTAGAAGAAGGTTCCAAGGGGACCCTAACATTCACACTAGCATCCATCTCATCTTCTCCACACCATCCTCCATCATTTTTTGCATCTCTTTCACCCCACTATACCTCTTGTTCCAAAACTGTGTTTTCTATAGGGGGCTCTGTGTTTTCTACAAGAGGCTCCTGTAGGAATTACAGAGAGCCAAAAGTGTTTACAAAAGGCAGTTTGAGGGACAAGAAAAGCCTCATGAGGAACCTATAATCCCTCTTACCATCTTCAAACCTCCTTGCCATCATTTCCAAGCCTACATCACACTCCAAGAATCATTATTATTTTTTTCTTTTCCAAGAAAAAAAGCAGAAAAACAATTTTTCAGTTTTGAAAAAACAAAAATAAAATGAGGAAAAGGCACCATTAATTTTACCTAAAGCTTACCTACTATCCCTCCATCATTCATCTCCACCTTTGGCATCATTCTCGAGCTCCAAGCACAGGGAAATATCTGAAGTTTCAAGGGGAATCCTGTAGCTGCTGATCCCATAGAAGACCAGCATCAACAACAAGGGACAACACATCTAAAGGTTGAAAAGGCACATGTAGCTCAGCTCCAGCAAAATAAGAACCTGCAAAAACACAAAACAACACATCAGCAAGTAGAGACAACATGCATGAAGGAAAATGAAGGCATGCAACAGAGAAAGCCACAACACCTCACAGTCGATGGCAACAAATATACTTGGATTATAGGTAAGTAACTAAGTCAATCCTCTATATACATTTGTGTAATTAGGAATCATACGAAAGCATTGAGATGGTTGAAATTGAAAGAGGGAAAGGTGGCCAGTTAACTTGGCCACCTTCATTTAGTTGACTACACTTAACCAAGATGTCACCCACATGTGTGCACAGTCAACTCAACCAAAAATATGTGAAGGACAGGTAGTGGGAGGAAGAGTTAACTCTGATGCAATAATGAGGGATGATTATGAGGAGGGGTCATGATGACCAAGCAGGTGGGGACCAATGGTCCTAATTTAGGCAATGTACACCTTTGTAGCTCAGCACTCATAATCGAAAATAGCCATAAAAGGTAATGAGAACTCCTCCCTGCCCATTCTCACCACCTTTTCTTCAGTTCCTCTTCATAACTTAGCAACACATTAGTCTTTTTATGCCCCCACAGTGTCATAACCACCATCCTCCATCGATTTCCTCCATATTTTTTCTCTCGGCATTTTCTACTGGAGCACCTACAGGAAATCTACAGGAGGGACAACAGGCTTCTACAGGAGGGGCAGTGAGTCATTTTGAAGGAAGGAAACAAGATTTTTGGCACAAATTTCATTCTAAGGAGGTAGGGTTCATGAATTCCCTCTGTTGAATATCAAAATGTAAAAGGGTTGGTCTCAAATTGAAAATAAAATTAGTCTTTAAGAGGGTAGAAATACATAAAAAATTTCTTCTTTTTTTAAAAGAAACAATCCCCTCTATTTTTCTATTTCACTCAAAATTCTTTGTCTCCACCTCCATATCTAGGTTTTCAAAAAGAAGTACAGGCAGTATGATAGGGGGTTTTATGAGAAAAGAGCCCACTAACTCCACTAGACTCTATGCACATCCTCAAGTGGTGGAAATATTTACAAGGGAAAACTAGATGAATTTCTTTGAGAAGTTTAGTGTTTGATGATGAAATTGCCCATAAATTTGCTCTCTCTCTAGTCCCTCACACAAGAACTCAAGCTACTATAACCATTAGGGGAAGGGAAAATTTTAAGAACCCCCCCTAAATTTACACGTATAATAAATGGGCGAATCTCCATGGTATATAGGAAAAATGGAAGGCGATTTTATCAATAATATGATATGTATATATAATTTTTTGGCGAATCTCTCACCAGGCATGGCTAATATTTTACTGAATTATAAAATATTGTGTTTATTGAATACACAAATGAAATCATTGCATTTCTTTAAAATATCTTTTGAAATCAAAATTACCGAAATTACGTATCGATAATCTAGTGGGTGTAAGATAAAATTCACCGTGCCATTCGAAAGCATGAGAAAAAACCTAATACTATATATGAAACCAAGAAAAATTCAAATTCATCAGTTCTAGGGACCTCATAACCACCCTGCCAATACACAAGTATGTTCCTGTTTGCAATTAGAAAAATTACCCAAATTACAATCTGTTTACTCCACTTCTAGGGACCTCGTAACCACCTTGCCAATACACAAGTATTTTCCCATTTGCAATTAGAAAAATTACCCAAATTACAATGTGTTTACTCCAGCATATGTTGGAAAGTTATATAAGGATGACTAGTGCAATCAATCCATTCCTTTTAGCCCTCTATTTGTTTCAATTTAAAACAGAAGTATACAAATATACTTGTCCAATGTCTATGCTTTAACCATTCACCTTAAGATGTTTTTACAATATAATTTCCTAAGTCTATTTAATATCTTCATTATCATAAAAACCAACCTATATCCATCTTAACTCCACATCTACCACTCTTAGGGGGGATGAAATCTATTTATCCCTCTGAGCACTTGGTAGACCCAGAATTAAGATGGATCTAAGATGATAGAATTTCCCCTTTAAATAGTCTATGCTCACATGAATACCATGGTATTACCATGGGTCAATACCATTACTATTAGTAATTTATAAAAATGAATAAAATTAATAGTTGATTTTTATTTTATTTTTTATTTTAACCAAGCTAAAATGTTTAACATACATTAAATTACAATACCCATTTTTACTCTTGATCCACCAAGCTCTGAGAGGGATCAAATATTTTTTCACTCTATGCTAGTTTGCATATCATGATATTTGATACCTCTCAGGGTTTAGTAGATCCAGAGTAAAGATGGATCTATGTTGGTTTAATTCCCCCATTTAAATAGGCTACATTCTAGGTGAATACCATGGGTCAATACCATGTGCTATTTTGGTGAATACCATGGGTCAATACCATGTGCCATTTTTATTTTTATTCATACTAATATTAGGGTTAATAATGTATATTTGCATGGTATTAATAATAATCTAGCCCATGGTATTTGTCCCATAGTATTTTGCCCATAGGTTTCACTTAAATATAACGCATTTTTTGAGTGTTCGTAAATATAAGGTGACTTATGGAGTAAATATAGAAAAATGTTTTATTTGTTTACCATACCTCTCATTTATTTATATTTTTATTAATTTACCATACCTCTTTTACAAATATGGTATTTGGCCCATATGATTCACTTAAATAAAACCTCTTTTTTTAGCCTTCATAAATAGAAAGAGGGTTATGGACTAAATATAAAAAGAGTTTTATTTATTTACCATATGTCTAGTTTATTTATATTTATATTTATTTACCATACCTCCACTTTATTTATATTTTTA
>APFE030378816.1:0-22801 GCA_000404065.3 Pinus taeda | reverse complement strand
GATAATGAAACCCCTATTGAAGACAAAAATGGAATTAGGAAGGCTAGTGTACCATATCCCTAGGATGAGGTTAGCTACCAAGTGATCAAATACATTTCCTGTGAGGGGAGGCACAACATTGTTTATGGATATCATTCCAGAATCCTCCAAGAATTGAGATATGGCATGGATAACCCAGCACATCAAAAGCTCAGTATCAATTAATTTCTCCTTTAGTCCCTCATTGACTCCAGCACCAAGGTGCAAGAAGGAAATTCATAGCAGCTAGCTCACCATGGCCTAATCAAGATCCTAGTAGAAGAAGCCCTCCATACCCTTACACTCCTTATAGCATGGGAAGTTTTCAGAAATATGACAGCTAAGGATGACATCAAGGCATTAACGTATGATGTTAGTCCTACTGTAAGTGAGGAGGGAGAACAACAAGGAGGATAAGATGAAGCCAGTGGTGACATAACAGAGCAAGAGAGGAAGGAGGTAGAAAAAGAGACAAAGCAGGAGGAGGAAAAGAGACAGAAGAGGGAGAAAAGGAGGCAGAGAGGGAAGAACAAAGAGAAGAATCCCCTGAAACTTTGGAAAGGGAAGTAGTAGTTTCCCTCACTGCCCTCAGTACACCAAGCAAGAAGAAGTAGAAGAGGAAAAGAAAAACCTCCATGTATTTCAGGGCAAGGAAGAGTACCAAAATTAAAACAGGCAAACCTCAGCCCTCATTAAAGACTCCCATTAACATTGAAGATTCACCATCCGCCAAGGTGAAAGAATCTCCTTCCAAGACACCCATAACCTATGAAAGGAGGCCTACAAGATCTTCTACATGGAAGGAAAAGGAAATTCTATAGGACCCCAAACCAGACTTACAGGTGACTCAAACAGTCCTACAAAAGACACTATCCTAACTACAGGAGACACAAAAACTTGAGGGAAAGGTAGGAGGACAGCCAAAGGTGAAAGAGGAAGCACAAGAGCTACAAGAACCTAACCCCCAGCCTAATATTGACTCCTATTACAGAATACTTGAGGGAGGAAATATAATCCCATAGAAATTTGCAATTCCACTATTTTTTGAATTGGAAAAGAGAGAGTGAGAACACATAGGTGCATGCAGATAGCTAAGTCCAAAGGAGTTTAGGATATCGGCCACATCGAAAACAAACTCAGGGAAATGGGTAGGGAATTGAGAGCTCTCAAAGGCAGAGAAGCCATTACAAGAAGCCACCTTGAGAATGAGAATGAATTACTAAGGAGGCAGCTACAAGAGAAAGAGACTCATTTGGCATACATGGCTAGCTTATCCACGGAATCATTACAATGCAAAACGCCGGCAAAATCTTATGGCCTCTATCTGAAGGATCAATGGCTTCAATTCCAAATAAAAACTTTGGCACAAAGAGGCACAATGCCTTTCTAAGACTACAGTTAGTTCATGTATTTGTGTGACCAAAGCACGTCCAGGGACAAAGTAAAGATGGCAGAGTTCTATCTACACAACATGGCCCTCACAGACCTAAATGTGTGGGACCCCAATGTAAAGCTAGGAGATTTGCAATTAATGGCCATGGAATCATAGATGAACCATGAAGAATTGAGGGCAGCAGAAATGAAAAGATTGTTAATAAAAGAGCAGAATGAACCATTGATGATAAGAGCTGAGCCATTAGATCCTATGACACTCATCAGCACACACAACCTGCTTTCCAATGACCGTCAGATTGCCCCTAAATATCTAGCCAACCAGGCACAAGCCATTGCACACTTTGAAGATATGCTTAGGATACTTGGGGATGACTGTGTGCATGCATGCATGAGAAGATGGAACACCCTACCCCATAGCTTGCAGATCAGAGAATACTATTCCCCAATGAGGTTGAAGGAGGCATTGAAAAGAGTGACAATGTACAAGCACTCCATGCAAAGGCTAAAGGTCAACTGGATTGGCCTCAAACCGAGTCCTCCACTCCTATTAGCCATGCTGGAAGGTAGAAGAGAAGAAGAAGAGAAGAATCAATGGAAGGACATAGACAAAAAGGCGAGATTTTATGCAGAATGTGAGTAGACCACATCAGAAGCATGGAATGCTAGGGAGGCCACCAAGGCCATAAAAGATGAATAGATTGACTAGGCTGCTCAAAGGATGAGCAACACCTTCAGTAGGGGGGTGATGATGAGCCTTATAAATGGGTAATTATATGGGCTCATTTTACCTCGTAACCTAGTCAAGTCAACCATTATCTTAGCTTATTATATGATTTTCTGATTATATTTATGCTTATAGGGTGAGTTGAGTTAGTTATTATGCCACGTGGTCTAAAATGTATTTAATGCAGATTATTGATGGATTTCAAGGTCAAAATCAAGGATCTCGTGGTCAAACTGCAACAATAGCTCGAACTATACAGAGGATAAGACTTATAGGAGGGAATCCCCCTCATTTATTGCTCCTCACTTCAAATTCCCCCTTATCTTAGCTCGGAGTACAAGCAGTCGAATCATGCACTAGAAGGCAGGAAAGCAAGTGGAAGATGATTGATAGTTATCTCAAGTTTTGGAAGCCAAGCCTCCCTGATTTTAAGGAGGCTATTGGTAGCTTCAAATGTATAAGTAGAGAGGCCTAGCACCTCACTAGGGTTGACTTTTTGCTTGTGTAAACTCTGCTCAAATTTCGAGCTTACTATTTTGTGACAGTTTTATGTAATCTTGCTATTTTTTGATAATGAAGATGGAATCCTTTTTGAGCTAGCACTGAGTTACCTCAGAGGGTTGAATCTCTTGGGTTAGGGCCCAATCCAAGCAGCCAAGCTCCTCTTTACTTTTATTTGTATTTTTTATTTCAGTTTGTAGATTAGTTTGTTGTTAGATGTATTTCTCTTATGGTTAAGAATAGGTTGCTTTTGACGATTTAGTAGTTTTCTTCCATTTGTGCTTTCCATAGCAAGTTAAGTAGTGATCAGAGAAGATTCAAAAGGATAGTAAAAGCTCCTTGGCCTCTTCCTCCCTCTAGGACCATGATTTGAGGCAAAGACCCTCTTGTTGCCCCAAAAACACAAATTGTCCTCATTCCTAGGACTTCTAGTGTTTGCAGCTCTCTAGTAGGTTGATAGTCCAGTTTTTCTTTGCTTTAGATCTTCTTTATCATGTTCACTTCCTGATTTACAATAGTCCTCTTGCATGCTTTCCTTTCTTACAGCACTTCCCAACATTTCCTTCTATACATCATAGTTTAGGCCAATTTAATGCAAAACTCTATTTTTTCCTAGGATGTGTTATTACTCAGGTTATCCCTAGGCTCCTGTAGGGATACGACCGAGGTAACCACAAACCAATATTTGGATTGCAGGTTCTAGCCCACCTGCAATCAGAGAGGGCTCTCTCTTAATGATATAACTTTGTTGCTAATGATTTTAGGCTAGTTGTCGGGTTCAGGGGTTTTGATTTTTTGTTTGAATGGAAGATGTATGCCAGGTAGAAATTCCAAGCAGAGAGGCAAGGTAAGGTGTGATAAGTTTCAAACCATTGGGTATGGAGTCATGGATTAAGGATTGCTGTTGCGTTTTCTCGGTGACATGAGGATTGTGGAGCGGGATAGCCACACATGAAACAATTATCAATTTGTTGAAAGGATGGAATGATGGTCAGGGGTGAAAGGCAATTAAGAATCTTTCGTCATAACTGACAGGGAGGGGAAGTGAATGAATGGCTATCTAGGAGCAGTTAAGAATTCCTAAAATATCATTCATATGTGAAAGAAACAACGTAAACAATATCATTTAAGTATGCATGTTCATAACTATTCCTGATGAAAACATGAAAAATTGCAGAAATTGAGCCTAAGGTGCAGCTAAGCAAATCCTAAGCTATTCTTCTTTTCTGCAATTTAGAGGGTGGATTTATGATAAAAAAAACATGAATAAACTAACAGAGTTAAGAAACACTTATTGAACCATGTCGAAGCACAGGAATTCCACAATCACTCCTCGGCCAATTAAACACAGCAGACAGTTTCAGAATCCATGCTTTCAGCAGTCTTTGATTATAGAAAGCATCACTATTATAGTGCGAGTCTCTGGTTGAGAGAAAGATCGGAATAACAAAGAGAAAGCTACTGATCAACCAACCAACCAACTACTACTCCATTTTTCAGGTTTGTATATATAAGCAAAATATCTGAAGTCATTTATTACAATTGACCTAAACAGGTCTACCAAAAAAAGCTTTTTCTAAAACCTAATTGTTGCTGGAATTAAATGCAAGTAAGTCCTTTGGGCTGCGCTAGAGGAAACTGACTCAAGTTGAGTTGATGAGGTGTCTTGTGTGACTTGGTGCAGTGGTTCTGTCATAACTGTGCATTGAGTTCTGGTCCACTGATCTTCTGTGAGTTTAATGGGCAGACATTTGTGCTAGTGAACCTTCAATGCGTCTTCAATTGCTTCTTGACTTGTAGAGCTTTCGTTTTAATGTTAGATTTGCCTCAAGCCCTGAGAAAATCTCCTCTGATACACTTTTCCGCTACATTGATGGTCTTCGCCGCTTCCTAATACTCTTTGACGTGCGTTTTGTCTGCATATTTGATCTGATACTCTTTAATCTCTGTTCCTGGTCTCTCTCTATCTTCAAATTTGTTTAATTTGGCAAAATCAGGCATTTTCGGGCCTTTTCGGTGCAAAAGGGCCAAGGAATCAAAATATTCCCTAAAGATTCCCCAATATGGCCCATTTCCCATAGCGATGCACGATTAGCGTAATCGCGCATCGAAAACTGCCTCCGTTTCTCATTCCAGAGCTCCAAAGCTCGACATTCGTGGTTGCGCAAATTTTCGGTTTTTTGGCTGCTGTCGTCAGCTGTATGGCGGATGACGTCAGCATGCTGACATCAGCAGTGGGGTCCTCTGGTATGGATATGAAGTTAGCATGCTGGCGTCATCAAGGTGACGTGGCAGTACAGCGGGGTGACGTGGGTCGGGCGCAGGCAGTGTGAGGTGATGTGGAGGCGATGTGGCAAGGTGAGGTGGCGCTCTTGTTACGTGAGGGGAGGGCAGTTTTGCCTGTGCATCAGACCGCCTTTGGTACGGAGGTGGTTTCTGTCAGGGCCGGCCCGATGTAATGGGAGGTTGTCACCTGTCCCAGTGTATGACATTAAAACCATCGGACATCGGGTGGTAACCTACCACCACAATAGGGCACCTGATGTGAACAAGGGCCGTCAGATCTAGGGGGGGGTGATCCGATGGTCAACAGGAAAGGGAGATGCGCAGAGTTTAAAAAAGGAGCGTGCACGTTAAAGGTTTAATTTTTCGCGGCGCTGTGGGTTTTGAACTTTAGGAAATGGGTTAAATGTGTTTTGGCGCGTTGGAAATTTATTAAACAAACATTAATAATTTCCAAAGAAGCATGCGCGGGGGGGGGGGGGGGGGGGGGGGGTTTTAGCATTTGGAAAGAGTTTTCTTAGTGTTTTGGAAGGGGTCCAAACACATGGGAATGGAAATTTATGCATAAGGAGGGTTCTTACTAAAGTCCAGGTGACTTAGTAATTCCCAGAGAAGTACTTATGGTTATATCTCAACCAGGGGAATGGGATATTTACATAAGGGGATTATTTACATAGTTTTAGTAGGGGGATGGGGAAAATATAGCGAGTTAAATAATAATGTCAGTAGTTAATATGGAGTTGACAAGAAAGCGCTAAGTTTCAGAGATCTTAGGCTTCAAAGGGGAGATAGAACCTTATAGAGAAAGTATGGATCTTCCTTGAGTGAAGCAGATCTTCACCCAGGCTAATGACATGGAAAATGATGAAACTAAGAGATATCAAGCAGATCTTGACCTCTTCTTGGGGAAATTAGTCAATGATTTAGGGAAGAGGAAGAAAGGGAAGTTAGTTATGTCTGATTTGAGCTCCTCCATATGAAATTGCCTGATGACTATGACCTGAGTAGAGATGATACTTTAAAACATGGAAATGAACAGAAATCAAGATTATGCAACCTCAAAACTACCTACCTAGCCTACTTACCTAACATTTTTTCTTCTTTTGATTTGGGTGCACTTAGACTTGCAGACCCAGCATTTCAATTTTTTCTTTTTATGCCTTCCTATCTACAAACTACCCTTATTTCTTCCAAGGGCCCAGATTAAGTAGTTGGGCTCCTTCGATTCTCTACCTATCTAAGCATCTGCCAAGATTAAGCTGTTTGGACAGATTTTCATTCTCTATATTCTAAAACAGAAAATTCAAACCTAGGGAGACCAATATTAGGTTGTTTAGACCTCCCTTTAGCTGAAAATTCTACAAAACTGGAATGACTCTTCAAAATTGGAAAGCAGTTAGATGAACTTTGAGTAGCATTCTCTCCTTGGTGACTGTTTAACAAATATGGAGCATTGCAACATGCAAAGTATGATATATTTGGCCTGTAAAAATGTCAATCATGAAATATGAGTAACCTGCTGCAGCAGGAGGCTAACAGGATGCACTCATTTCATTGGTTGCTTTATTTTCTTGGTTGACTATCAGTTTCTATGCAGTAGATCTCTTCCAGCAGTAGGCCATCTTACCAGCAATCACACCCTCCATCTGATCCATGCCCTATAGGTCCCCCAAACCTCACCTCAATTATGCCCTAGTTTCCTTCATTCTTCATAGAAATTCTTCCTCTCTCCTTGAGCAAACCCAATCATCTTTCTCTCTCCTGGTGATTCATGGTAGACCTTAGGCACCCTAACACCTCATTACAACCTTCATCCACCTTTTCCACCCACTCTCACACCCTCAAAACATCAGAAATTACTCTCGGCCGCCTCTTGGTAGGCATCTTGTAGTTTCCCTGTTTTCCTCCTGCAGTTTTCCTGTGTCCTCCTATAGTTTTCTTGCAGGCTTTCTTTTGAAGGCTGAGTGTGGGAAAAGCCTCTAGAAGGCCACTTAAGACCTCCTAGGACCCATCCACACCATCCTACATCCTCCCAAGCTCCAAGACCGCCCTCTAATGCCACCTGTTCGCTGCCACACTCACACACAATAAATTAGATACATGTTAAATTCACATAAAAACACATAAAGATCCAAAAATATGTCTTTTTGCTTATTTACTTCCAGAAATAGCATGGTTAGATTTTTTTTACTTCATTGAGTAGGTAATTGTGTTTCTTTCATGGTTTTCATGGTGTTTTTTGCAAAAGTAGAATTATCTTGTTATTTAGGGTTTACTAGGTTTTGCTTAACATTCCAGTCTTTCTCCTTTCTACAATTAGAATAGCATCTGTAGAGTAATATTTCTTTCCTTTAATCATACATAGAGCTTCTTCTAAAATCTGTAGAAGTTGGCTTGAGCTCCTAGTGATCTTGTGCACGCTGACAAAGTGACAACCTGCAGTGAGAACTAGTACTTGTGCATATAGCACTAACGCTTCCAAGTTTGTTACGAACTACCGAGTTGATAAGAGTAAAGTTGGCAGCCCAGAAGTTGCAGCATTCTTGTTGCAATACTAGTGCTCACCAATTTGTTGTTTGTTATTTTTTCATTGTAACCTATTTTGGCCTGTCTAGTTTCCCTATTGTTTGGTCATTATTCATAGATAATACCTTGTGTGAAAGTGCGTGTATGGATTTAAAGGGAAATGTTTTGAGATACATAAGGGATGTGACAATGGAAACTCTTGACTACCTATGAATTATTCTTCTTTTTTTGGGAAGATTCCTTAGGTTAATTCAAGTCCAAACAAAAAATATGATACATTCAAGAAGAGAAACTTGAGTGAACCAATGAGGGAAAATTTTAGGGGCCAATATTCGCAGATGGGCTAATTTTCCATGGTTTTTCCAAAAAAAGGTTTCGTTAATTTCCATTTTTCCTAAAAATTATTCACCAAAATTTTACAATACAAAATTATTTGACCTTAACAATCATGAAAATTTTATATAGACTAATATAAAATCATTGGAAATATAAAAAATTCTACAAAAAATATCACCAAACTATTTACCATTTGCGTATTAGGGACTAGTAAGATTTGCCATGGTTTCTAAACTTTAAGATAAAATCTATTATCACTCCTTCAGATCTCCAAGGCTGAGGAAGAGTTTAGTTGAGGTAACCACAAACCAATTTTTTGACTTGGTAGCTAGCCCTACCAGGCCGGAGAGGGCTCTCTTGAAAGGATCACAACCAAGAGGGTTGGATAGATTAGGGTTCTAGGCTAGATATAAAGTGTAGAGGGTTGTTTGATTTTATTTTGATTGGGGTAGTCACTCGATGAGTGGATTAGGTTAGAGAGTGAATTAGGTCAGGGAAAAAGAGAATCAGAATTGCAGACATCTGATGGAGCAAGGTAGGCAAGTTACTTTAACACTTTGTAGTATAGTGATGAAATGGTTTAGATTGATGAGATGCTAAAAAGAGCATGAAAATCATGAATTCCTTTTAAACTGAAGAAATTAAACAAATTATGATGATTTTCCCAAAACAGAGCATAGAAGATGTATTCTTCTTATCACACCTTGAAAATCAAACATATTTAGAAGTGAAATGGATCACGGAAGATACAAAACATTCACACACATGTAACGGAACAAGAAACAATATCAAAATATGATGCCATAGTAATCCCACCAAAATAGTTGCAACTCATCCAATATATTCCATGCCAAAGTCTGAAACACATACATTATCCAATGGATTCCAACCTATAGAATGACTGAAAAATTACATGATATGGGCCTCAAACCAACTCATACTAGCCTCAAGGGTCAAATCCATGAGAGGAGTAGCTATTGGAATAAAAACTGAACTAATAGCTAGAGTGTAGGGTGGTCAAAGTGACTCATCCCTAACTTAAGTGAATTGATTCATTACATCTCATGGAGGCCATTTACGTAATGTGCTTACCATGGGTAGTAGTAAAAACATGATAATTACATCAATAGTATTAATTACATTAGTAAAATATTGATTTCCCATAGGTAAAAAAATAAATTTGGAGAAGAACAGTGAAAAACTAGGTTAACTATCAAATGCGCAGCGCTAGTGTCAAACGTGCAGCGCCATTTTCAAACCCACATTTGTCTGCCTTCCTGGTGTCCATATTGAGCCCATGATATCTCATTGGAAACCATATCCTATATAGTTTCCAAAACTACCTTTGGTTTTCAAAATTGGCTTGATTTGTTCCCCAAAAAATCCATTCTCCCAAGACTAGTCGAATGCGCAGCACGTGGTCCAAAAATGAGGTAGAAACATGATTTTTTTGTAGTTTTTTTCCTTTTTCGCTTACCAGGTTTGCATTCCAGGGCTGGAAACATGGACTTCCTAGATGTCTTGGTCCTTCTGAATCCATTGGTGGCTTCCATTCTCCAAAAGGTGTCCTAAAAAAGTGCACAACACCTAGGGCACTGTACGTTTGACCATGCAGCTGATATGAAATTGCCTCAAAAAACACAGAAAATATAGTATTAAAAAACATGAGCCAAGAGTCTTCAAAATTGGTCAAGGATCTGATGTTTGGTGTGGATAGGAATGGAGTGAAGCCTTTGCAAGTATATAAAGCTTCTTCTTCTCTTCTTGGTGAGTTAGGGCTTCAATTTTTGCCTTAGCAGCCTTGAGCTTTGCCCTTGCTATTTGGTTTCTTTGGCAATAATACTTTGCCATCCTTCTCTGAATTTTCAAGATGGTTGTTCACCCTCTCAAGCCAATGCTCCTGGTTCTCATTGACCATTCTGGAAAATTGTTCATTTAGGGTTAGCTCATTAGCTAGTTTAGCCTCTTTCTATTTTTCTAGCTCCAATGCTCTTTTTATATCTCTGGTCCTTGGCCTTCTTCTTGGCACATGTTCCTCCATCTAGTCACCATATTCTCAATATGCTTCATCAAGTAAAGCCTTATCCTTTTTGGCCTCCCTCTTTTCCTTGATGAGCCGAATCTCCATGACCTCATGTTTGGCCTCAAACTGCTTGTTCCCCTGCTCATAATATGACATGATGTATTTTTCTCTTTGCAAGTTGATCTGGAGCTCCTTGATGAGTGCATCCTTTTATTTGATGACAATGCTTGTGCTTTCACTGTCATCATGCTGACTTAGGTCAACTAAGTCAAAATCCTACTTTGTCTCATGGAGGTCATCCTCCTACTGCTAGATCTCTGTCTCTCTCATCTTTTCCTTTCCCTTCTGTACCTGCTTTTCCAATGAAGAAGACAAGGCCCCTCCCACAACATGTGGGGAAAACACCTGCCTATGGCCTCTGATGCAAGAGCATACTGCTTCAGAAAATCATTGTATATTTGGTTGACTTAGGGGTGTGATGTTTTAATTTGTTTTTATATTTTTTTTAAATTGAGTGAAAAATATGTGTGTGAGGTTTTAATTGTAAATATTCTCAGTTATGAGAGAATATGAGTGATGATAGACTTGTAAATATCTCATAGATATCTTAGGGATTAGGGGATCCTAGAATAGAGGATTAGTTGAGTTAAAAGAGGAATTAGAGGATTTTTAAGATATGGTTGTGTAGATTGTGGGATCTGAACCAGAAATTGTTACATAATCCTTTTGTATATATTGGTAAGCCTTAAAGGTAGTAGAAGGGGTGTGAAATGAGGAATGAGAATAATTCCCATGTAAATGTTTTATTAATGAATTATTTTCTGAGTTTTAATGTAGATACGTATTGTGTAGACTTCAGTGTTATGTATTGATTTTTAATTTTGAGACCCCTTAGGTTTGTAGCGTAATGGATGATTTCTTCCATACGTTGAACCAATAAACCAAAGGTCCAAGGATCATGAAAAGTTGCATCTTTTCTACATCAAAGTGGTATCAAAGTAGACAGTTATGCTCCTTGGGATTGAGACAGTGACAATACTTCTTATATTGATTTTCTCTCTATTAATTAATGAATATAATGTTTTGATGCAAAATTATGTACAGTCAGGTGCCTTTGCTGAGAATTATGAAGAGACACTGCATTGAACATTCATATAGATTTCTATTATTTGAAATGATTACAAACAAATTGCAATATTATATTCCTGTTGAAGATGATAGAGAGAAGGGCACACCTCATTGGATTTATTGGTGAATGTTTCAAGGAGGAGTTTGCTGCATTTCCTAGCAAAGATCATGGCCATTACTTGTGGCATAAGGCGCACAATTGAAGGCCTAAATATGTGTAGATAATCCTAGTGAGAGCACAAAAAAAGCATCCAAGAGAAGTTGCATAAATTCAGAAAATTCCAATGGAATACGCTACAACAATAAAATCTGGACGGAGGCAAATGCACATTCAAGGTGTAGGTTCAAGCATAAAAAAAGTTTGAGTTCTGGAATTAAGGAGACATTTTGGTCCAGATGCATGTTCAAAATTTCTAGTTTCTTATTATTATCCAGCTAAGAGTTTTTGTGATGGATTGTTTTATTTCTAAGATGAATGATTATATTAACACTTGGATCGATGCCAATTAAATTGTATATGCTACCTAAGAGTCATTGTATACATTGTTTGCAATTTAAAGAATAGTGTTGCTAATTCCATGAAGTGAAACAACTGAGAAGATATTTTTGTTGCAGAAAGTCACATTGTTGCACATTGGGAACCTGTGAACATATGAGATGCATTGGAGACCTACATCTAGATAGAAGCAGTCATTGAGTCTAAAAGACAAGATAGCAGTAGTGTTTTTTTCTTTGCATTGTGCAAAAGTTAGTGAGAGACTGCGTGAAAGCAAAAATTGTTTAGAGCAAGAGTGGTTGAGGAATTGCATTAAGGTGTTTCAATTTGGTAGACACAAATTATTTTATGCAACTAGAAAATTCTTGAAGAAGATATTGAAGGAAGCCTAGATTTATTTTCCTGTTAAAAAAATGGATTTTCCGCCAGTCTTATGGGGACAGTCTAAGGCAACTTGTGGACCTATGGCTTGTTCTGACATTGTTTATGCTCAACATTTATCTCCCAGGCCTTGGATATTTCACTACTTTTATTTTGAATTCAGTCATGGATTCGACGAAATTTAAACAATTGTTGTATGGAACATATTTCTATTAGCGCACATGATATTCTTGGTTCTGGTTTTGTTTGGGTCAATTTCTATTGCAGATGGTATTTATATTCTGAGGTCTACCTATGTTAAAACAACTTGGTAAAGTGTTAGTTGTTATAGGTGATAGTGAACAGGATAATGTTCACCACATAAGATGAAGAAAGAGATCGAGGAATTGAAAGTGAAACTTGACAAACTAACGGAATGGCTACAAGGAAAAGAGAATGAAGACTAAAGACATGGATGGAGAATGAGGAAACGGGTTAGATGGAACTTATTGCAAAAGAAATGGAATGCTAAGCTAATAAACAAGTTTAGAGAACTTGAACAAATACATATTTCTTTGTTGGAAAAGGAGAGACTCAAAGGAATTGAGACACAACAAAGAGGATTTGCTGAAATCTAGTAATTCCATTGTGAAATATTAGTTCTTGAAGCATCAAATGAGGCCGAAAGATCTTGTATTTTAAAAAATGATAGCTTTTTTTTGGATGCAGGACATGTTAAAGATGTTGAAGGTGAAAAAATAATTGAAGTTGTTGATAATCATAAAATAATTTCAGATGTCAACATGAGTAATATTGCAACATAATTAAAATTTATAGAAGAATGGTTGGATATTCCAAAGTTAGAATGTGACAATATGCTTTCAAATCAACAAATTTGGCACAGCGGAAGCATAGAGAATGATAACAAAGTTGAAATTGAAGAAATGAAAATGTTGTTGGAACATGAACATATTGCACATATGGAAGAGAAATGTTCAAATGTGGAACCTGAATGTAATGAATTGTTATTCCAATCTTGTAACAATAAACTTCAATCAGAAACTAGATTCGATATTGAAATCAAAGATTTAAGGAAACAACATTAGGAAGAAAGACTGAAGGACCAACAAAAAAACAGAGTTTGGAATCCTAGAGGTAGCAAGTCATTGAGACTTGTAGCTATCACATTACTACAGAAAAGTGATAGACCTAATAGACAAGAGTCTATGAATTTTTCTTTTCTACATCGAGAGTCTGATGCAAGAGCATCCTGCTTCAGAAAATCATTGTATATTTGGTTGACTTAGGAGGTGTGATGTTTTTAATTTATTTGTATATTTTTTTTAAATTGAGTGAAAAATATGTGTGTGAGGTTTAATTGTAAATATTCTCAATTATGAGAGAATACGAGTGATGATAGACTTGTAAATATCTCATAGAGATCTTAGGGATTAGAGGATCCTAGAATAGAGAATTCGTTGAGCTAAAAGTTGAATTAGAGGATTTTTAGGATATGGTTGAGTAGATTGTGGGATCTGAACCAGAAATGGTTGCAGAATCCTTTTGTATATATTGGTAAGCCTTAAAGGCAGTAGAAAGGGTGTGAGAGTGAGGAATGAGAATAATTATCATGTAAATATTTTATTAATGAATTATTTCCTGAGTTTTAATGTAGATACGTATTGTGTAGACTTCAATGTTATGTGTTGATTTTTAATTTTGAGACCCCTTAGGTTTGCTCCGAAATGGATTATGTATTCCATACGTTGGACCAATAAACCACAAGTCCAAGGATCATGAAAAGTTGTAGCGTTGCTGCATCAGCCTCTCTAATAACTGTGTGTCAAAGTGCCCAAATCAACCCCTTTAGGATTGATGACCTCAACGTGTTCAATCTTCTCTCACTCTCTGATTTCATCTCTGTTAGGTGAATGAATATGCTCATGAAATGGTGATGATGGCGGTGATGGTGAGGCTGACTAATCAAATGAGGATGAATGGTCTATGGGCTGAGATGGAGGAGTGGAGGTGGAAGGATGAGATGATGAAGGGATACTTTGAACATTTTGAGTAGATGAATGAGTCAATATGCGATTGGCTATGAAGGTACTCCATACAATGTTGAGTTCCTTGATATGATAAAGGACTATGATTTTAATGAGGGAATGATGAAAGAGAATCTTCATTTGATCATTATACTCCCTTTTCTGGGCAATGTAGGCTATCTTCTCAACACTCCAAAAAAGATAGTAAGGTATATTAAGCATTCTTACCCTAGTTAAATGTATTAAAAGCTGGATGTGATCAGAATAAAGCCTAGAAAATCTACCTTCACATGAAAAATATTTCATGATAATCTTCATCATTGGAGCATATTTGTCAAGGAGGTGTGACAACGGAAAATATCAGCTTCTTTCATTTCGGTACCTTGGTTTCATGTAAGGCTCATAATAATGTCTCTCCAATCACCTTGTTTAAACCATTTCTCCCCAAAATCTGGGATTCTGGTGGCAGATTATATAAGGGTAGTGGGTAAAGTAAAAGTGATACCTGCTAGAGTGACTTGGTTGTCTTTGAGTTTAGATATGAAGAGCCTAGTCAACTCAGGATGGTGTTGGACTGCCTAAACTTGCTCACAAAAATCATAACAGCCTAGATATTTGAAGGATGTCATAGCCGTAGGAGATGCCAAGAGTTCCCCGAGATCTGTGGGCTCAAATCTATGTATATTTCCTCCTTTGTGTTTTTTTCTTGACCTCTATTTCTTCTCTATCTGTTTCCTCTTCCCCACTGTGTGGTTTGTATTCCTCATCTACCATGGTGTTTAATATCAAACCCTAGGGAGGTATAATTTAGTGGGAGTGTAGTTCTTTGGGAATAGGAAATGGAGAATGGTAAATATGAAGGATATGGGTGAAGGGATATATGTAATGGAGGAGGATATAGGGTACTAGTATGATAGCTTTTGAGATGGGGGAAATTGTTTGCAATGTAGGGGTTTTGGGAGCCTATGTAGTTGTGGAACCTAGGACTTAGGGTTTTGGGACAAAGGTTTAGAGGGTATTTAGGATAAAAGGTTTAGGGAAAGAGAATAGAGGTGTAGGGTAGTGTATAAAAGGAATTGATAGTGCAAGGGTAGTTTTGAGGGAGATCTAATGTTTAGATATAGTACGAACACCAAATCTTCAATTAAACTTTTAAAACACTTTGGGAGTGACTTAAGGAGGAATAAACACACTATCCTTAGTTGTTACTTACTTGTTTAGAGGTTGAATTCACTTTGGTGGAGTTGAGGAAGTGACTGTAGCCTTTCTACACAAATGCGCAGCGCCAATGGGGAGTGCGCATCACCTTAGGCAAGAACGCAACGCCTCAAGGGAATGCGCAACACTGGCTAAATGCGAAACACATGAAGAGAACATGTAGCACCATAAGAGAACACGTAGTGCTTGCTCTGTTCTACTAATTTTTGCCCAAAATTGTGAAAAGGGTCTCTTGGGGTTTGCTCAATCAATGGTAGGAAGCAAATGAGGTTGAGTTTGAAGCCAAGAAGTCCTTTATAGCCGAGTGAATTTTATCTTTTAACTTTAAAACCCACTTTCTAATGTTTCATTTCACCTTTTTGACATCTTTTCTAATTTCCTTTTTGATTTTTTCCTTTGCAAGTGGATGATGCTGGAGTTTTGGCAATCTTTACTCTTGAATTTTGCTTGGATGAAGTTGGCACATAGAGTTTGAGTGAACAGATTAGGAATAGTAACTTATTAATTATAATGGACATAAAATAACATAAATAAATAAAAAATATTACATCTCTCTTTTTGAAATAAAATTACAATCTTGAAACAAAACTCATACTTTGGAATGAAAATTAGAGCTCCGAAAACCATAGTTACATGTTTGCAAATCCTCTTTGAATGAGAAAGGGATATTATTTCTTTCACTCTCATGCTTTTGTTGGCCTTATGCTGTGAATAGTGTTTTATTGGACCTTGGAGGAATGTATGCTCAGTAAGACATAGGAAGGTGGGCCAACAAATATTGTTTTTTGAGGGAGAGTGGGATTTTGACTTGGGCTACTATCAGTGAGTAAATTTTTGCATGAGGACCTAAGTGGAATGATAAAATTTCAACATGGGATACTAATATTATATAAAAGAAGAGTTTTGATCACTGATGGCAATATGCAAACACTGACTCTAACATCAGCCTTATTTGGGGATGACATCTCCTTAGAAGTGTCAAGAACACTATAGACCAAGTGCCTAACCATGTGGGCCAATACGGTCAAAAAATTAAACTGAAATGCATGAATAAATGTTGACAACTCAAATAACTCAAACTAACTCAAAACTGACTTACTTAACTGACAACTGAATATTGAAAATGGCCGAAAATCAGTGAAGATCCATGGCCTTCACTTCGGGCTTCGAACCCGAGTGATTCTCTACTTCAAACTTGTAGAAAATTAAGCTGCATGTACAATGAAACCAAGACAATTCAGAAAAGATAGTGCTTAAGGATCCTACCATTAATCAGTCCTCCTAAGCATGGTTCTCCATTTGTCTCATCCAACATGAAATCATTTTGTCCTCGGAAAGTTGAAATTTGATAAGGGCCTTTCCATAGATTTTCAAATTTACTATGCTTACCCTTGTCTTCTTTTTGGCATCCCCACTAAGCACCAAATCTCCAATTTTAAAATCATATTCCTTTGTTTTCTAGTCATATATTCTCTTCATCCTCTCATGAAGCTTAAAGGTATTCTGAAATACTTCATCACGTATCTACTGTAGGTGAATCATTTGATTAATTTGGTGTTGAATATCATTCTCTTCACTTCCCGCTTCTTGTAACAATTTCATGACTGAGATTGCTAATGATGAAGGAAAAACAATATCTACCCCATACATAATCTGAAAAGGAGAAAGCCCAAGAGATTTCTTACTACTCACCCAATCCGGCCATAATGCATTGATTAGCTTTTTGTGCCAATTTTTTTTGTTGGCCTCCAACATTTTATTGATGATGTTGATTAAGGATTTATTGGAGGACTCCACCAAACCATTTCCTTGTGGACAATATGTTGTATAATGTCCCAACTTAATGTTGTATTTGTCACAAAACTCAATCATCTTTTTGAACTTGAATGCTACCACATTATCTGTGATAATATTATTAGGACAACCAAAATGGGACAAGATATTAGTTTCTAAAGACAAAATGATAACTAAATCTGTTGCTTGCCTGGTTCAGATTGCTTCGATCCACTTATTAAAGTAGTCTATAGTTGTCAATATCCACTTATGTTGTGTGGATGATGATGGATTGATCCCGCCTATGAAATATAGGCCCCATTGCTGAAAAGGTGAATTAACTGATATAGGTTGTAGAGGCAAAGGAAGAAGTTTTCTTTTACCTTGGAAAGCTTGACACTTGTGACAACTCATCGCTACCTTTCAGATATCTGCAAAACGTGTATGCCAATAGTAACCTGCTCTCAGTAATTTGTTGGCCGTGGTCTTCCAGTACAAGTGACCCCCACAATCTCCTTTGTGGAAGTCATTTATTACTTCTTTAGACTCATATTCGGTCAAACAATTCAGCAAGACACCTCCAGGATCTTTCCAATAAAGGACATTGTCCATAATGAAATATTTTGAAGCCTTCAACTTCAATGACTTGCTTTTAGCCTTAGACATGCCTCGAGGGGGATTTAGATGTTGAAAAACATAAATAATATCATAATATCGAGGATATGATAAAAAGATATCAGATACCTGAATGAGATCTACTTCTTCTTGATTGTTGGACAATGCTACTACAAAGTTGATATCTAGAGCATGATGGTTTGACTTGGCCATGAGTTTGGCTAAGCCTTGACCCTTGATCAACTTGGTAGGCTTGATCTCAAGATCATATTCTAATAATGCCGCTATCCATCTACGTCTTCTACCTTCCAGGTCATTCTGCACAAGAACTTCTTTTACCGCTGCATTAGGCACATATGCAAGAGTATGCGAATGTAAAATGAAAACTTTGAAATCTTTGACCACCTTTACCAAATCCAAGGCCTCTTTCTCAATGATGTTTTTCTTATGGGTTGCATCCCTAATGTTACAATTGAAAAATGCTATTGGAAGTTCGGTTTTATCCCTTTTTTTCATTAATACTGTTGCCATGGTATGCTCAATAGCAAAAGAAAATATAATAAAATCATCAGAGTAATCATGACTTATTAAAACAGGGGTAGTGGTTAAGGCAAGATTTACTGCATGAAAGTACTTGTGGGCTTCTTCATACCACTTCACCTCATTATCCTTTTTCAACATATCGGTCATTTCTATAAGATGTTCAGCCAAATTAGTAATAAATTTGCGTAAAATTCATCTTGCCATTGAATGCTTGGATTTATTTCTTGCCACGAGGGAAATCAATTTTCTGAATGTCTTCTACTCGTGAAGGGTAAATCTGGATGTCGTCCTTCGAAATGATGTGACCGAGAAGTTTTCCTTCCTCCATAGCAAACAAAATTTTCTTCGGATTAAGAGAGATTCTGAACTTTCTACATTTATGAAAAATGACTATTAAATGATGCAAATGTTCATCATCTGAATGCAAAAATATGGTTAGATCATCTAAGTATACAACCAAGAAAACATATTTTTCATTTGAAAAGGCTATGTCCATGGCACGATGATAAGTGGCCCTTGCATTTTTGAGATAAAATGGATTTTTTTTCATATTTGAATGTGCCCCAAGGTGTGGTTAATGTTGTCTTGTCCTAATCATCTTCGCACACTAAAACTTGGTTGTAACTAGAGTAGCCATCCAAAAGTGACAACTGAGAAGCGCCAACAACTCTCTAAAGGATATGGTCCATTTTTGGAAGTGGGTAATTATCTTTTAGAGATAATTTGTTCAAGTTTCTGAAGTCTATGCAGGGCCTTATTTCTCTAGTCTTCTTTATCACCAAAACTAGATTTGATATGCAATCAGAAAATCTGATAGGAACAATGATGCCCACCTTGAAAAGTTTGTTAACTTCTTTCTCTATGGATGGTAGCAGTCTTGGGTTAATACTTCTTAGATTTTTTCTGAAGGGCTTTTGATCAGGCTTGATTGGGATGGTATGTTGAATTATTTTCTCATCATACTCCTTCAAGTCTACATAATCCCACACAAAAACATCTGAAAATTTAGACAGTAAATAAATGTATTTCTCTTTTACCTTGGGATATAATGATTTGGACAGCTTGATCATTTTTTGTTTGTCTGTTGTTCCAACGTTCACATCTTTGACACCTTTGTCTATAGGAACCAATGTAGGCTTCCTTGCTACATCATCCTAATCAAACAAGTCTTCCAAAGGTATAAGACCTTTTGTAATATTGTTATCCTTTAGCTGTAGTATATTGTTAAGTTATGGTATGTTCTATGCTTATAGTAGTTTACTTATCTTATTATTATCCACAAATTAGCAATCACATGTACATAAAATAAAGTGCATATAGAACATTAAATTATCAACAGAAAACAAGCCAAGACAAGAGACACTAGATGTGGTGGCTAGCCAGGGACAAACCCCAATGTGGGGAAACCCTTCGATCAAATCTTCCTTTATCTTCAATAATTCAGCAGAGAGAAAAAATGCATAAATCTGATTTACATCAGCAACAACAAACCCTAGATCAACGACATCAACGACATCATCAGCATCACCGGCATCAGGATCATTGGCATCATTGGCATCATCAGCATCATAGACATCACCGACATCAACATCATTGACATCACCTGCATCATCAACATCACTCGCATCACTAGCATCATCAGCATCACTGTCATTAGCAATAAACTAGGGTAGACAATATCTTGCAAACCAATTGTCGGATCGGCTTGATTCCTTCACCAAAAAGTGTGACCTTCTGAGGAGAGTTATATCCACCTATAACATAGTTCAGAGAGGGAGAAACATGGTCAATGCTTGTGAAACTTCTGATCTGTAGTTGCAACCTTAAATCGGTGTCCTTCCTTCCACACATGTGAGAGAAGAGTCTCTTTCTGTGCAGTAGGAGAAGAGCCTCTTTTCTGCGCAGGAGAGAGAGAGAGATGTGATGATATGAGTGTGTCCAAATGAGAAAAATACCTCCTGTATTTATACACAACTGTTGATGATTGAATAGATGCGACTGTTGGGCTTCTGAGCCTACATGAGTTACTGGTAGGCTTGATAATTATTCCATAATCAAAATAAATTCATATCTCCATAAATACTTATCAAAATCGCATGATCTTTAGATCAATCCTACACCTCTCGATGAGAGGAATATAATAAAAATATTTTCAGCCATGAATAAAATGACCCACATGGAGTTGGCCCTAGTTTCCAATTTTAGCACTCCCTCTCAACTAGGGAGAACTCCATATGCAATCTGTCTGTCGGTCGCTACTATTCATTCATTAAATGTACTACCCTATACAGCTTTACTCCTACTCTACTCTGCTCTGCTCTATTCTGTTCTACCCTGTTCTGATCTGCTTTTCTTTACTTTGTTCTGTTTTACCCTATTCTGATTTGCTCTGCTCTACTCTGTTTTGTTCTGCTCTGCTTTGTTTGAATTATGAAGAAGAAGAAATGATCGAGGATGTATCATACTGACTCAAAGTCAGTCTCAGAGTGTGTACCACTGGTCCCAGACCAGTCTCAACCGACCCAAAGTTAGTGTCATAGTGGGTACAACTCCTACCACTAGTCCTAGACTAGTATCATCCTCCATTGACTCAAAGTTAGACTCAGAGTGTGTACCACTAGTCCCAGACCAATCTCAGCCGACCCGAAGTCACTACCATAGTAGGTACCACTCCTACCACTGGTCCCAGATCAATCCTCCATTGACCCGAAGTCAGTCTCGGAGTATGTACCACTAGTCCCAGACCAGTCTCAACCGACCCAAAGTCAGCAACATAGTGGGTACAACTCCTACCACTAGTCCCAGACCAGTATCATTGATCCCAAATCAATGAAGGTCATCCTAGCATAGGGAGTATAGTAAATACAATGATGCATCCATCAATACTACTGTGGTCCCTATCCTCATTTCCCTACTCATTGATCAGATGAGAGGTACTTCCCATGAGTCCCAGGTTGCATGGGTAGGATGCCTTGACAGGAGAACTAATCAATCCTATCCACAAGAGAGAAAATCATCTTGTCCCATAAGAAAGTGAATCATCTTGTCCATGGGAGAGCAAATCATCTTGTCCACAAGAAAGTGAATCATCCTGTCCACGGGAGAGTGAATCATCTTGTCCACAATTGCCATGGAGAACACATCATCCAGGCCTCACAGGATAACTAATCATCCTGCTACACAACCGTCATGGAGAACACATCATCCATACCTCACAAGAGAACTAATTATCCTGCTACATAATCGTCATGGAGAACAAATCGTCCAGACCTCACAGGAGAACTAATCATCTCATTACATAATCGTCATGGAGAACACATCATCTAGACCTCACAAGAGAACTAATCATCCTGCTACATAATCTTCATGGAGAACACATCATCCAAACCTCACAGGAGAACTAATTATCTTGCTACATAATCGCCACAGGGTATCACTGGAAAATTTTGATTCTTTTTGCCTGTACACATACACCACCAAGGGATGTTGAATCACCCTGTGGTCATATGTCGCTCCAAGAAGTACCCCGCACCCCCCTGGAGCTCCCAGAGCTCAATACATCATACAGGACCCTCATTAGAGGGTCTTTAGATGACACCAAGTCATTCTCGAAAAGTCAGGAATTTGACTTTTCCTAGGGGCTTTGTTAGAATGTGTTGGCATTATGATGTATGTGTTGTACTTGATGGAAAACCTCTCATAGAAGAACATCTCGCTTATACTCAACCAGATGAGTCTATAGAAGAAACGACAGGGTCGCAGGATAGAGGAATTGTGGTGCAGCAGTGTTATTTTTAGGTTCTGTAGGTGCACTGATTAAAAGGTGTGGACATTGGCAGGTTGCACAGATGCGCAGTTCACAGAGTGTGGAAATGTTTGCAGGCGTTCTGATCAAAAGGTACGAACCTAAAATGCACAGACTTTCATGTAGAGAAAAACGAACATCTTAAGTTTGGTCCATGGTATTTAGCCCGCCGTTTTTTATCCTATGGTTTTGGTTCGTGGTTTTGCATCTAAAATATTGAACCTAGGTTTTGGGTCCCTAGTATTGTTTCTCAATGGTTTTGATCCACAGTTTGAGTAATGCCTTGGCTATAAAAGGGAAAGGAGATCATTTGGATGGACACAAGTGTGTTGAATATCTTAAGAATAGCAAGATCTGAATTTCTAATAATCAGTTGGGGAGTTATAGTTGAACTTGAATCAAGAAGAAACCAGAGCGTTATAAGTCAAATCTGCTGATGGGTCGAGATCTCTTTGGCGCATGAACGGATCTGTGAATTTGACAGTTTGGGGTATATTTGAGGATTGATAAACTGTTTATATTCAGAGGTGTGCAGGTGCGGAGGTGCGCAGTACCAGTGAAGGAGCAGGTGTGGAGGTGCGCAGATCAGAAGACGTCGTAGGTGCGGAGGTGTGTAGAGCACGGACTGTACGAGTGCGAAGCTGTGCAGGTCACAGACAGAGAAAGTACAGACATCTGCAGGTTACTATTGGTGAAGTTGGGGACTTTTCTTGAAGTATATTTTAGCTGATTTTTTCTATTGCTGCAGTGTTCTAGGTATAGACTTGGTGTCTAGTTACTGGTATTGTTTGTCTGATTACAACATTCTGAGAAGTTATTGGTTAATTGGTTGATGCACATATACTTGATGTTCATGGATCCAGTCTGAAAATTGATGAAACGTGGTCCCTGAAAGAAAAGAGAAGGTAGTAGTCTTCTGTAGGTCAGCACCTATGTACTAGTATCTTAGCTAGTATAAGAGCTAAGGGGGTTGTAGCTCCCTTCTAGGAGAAGCTGGAAAATGAGAGAGGGT
>APFE030378805.1:41694-83453 GCA_000404065.3 Pinus taeda | reverse complement strand
AACATGCAAATGTCTTAGTGTGGGGGAGATGTTCGGCTCTTGTTTTTTCATGTTTTTAAACCATTTATTTAACCTTTTTCTCACTAATATATTACCTTTGTGACAACATATTTCCCTCTTATTTTTCATTTTTAGCCCTTCGAGCCTGAAATCCTTTTGAAACACATAATGATGTAAAATTTGTTTATTTTCATTAATTCCTAAGTCTGTAATGAGTTAATTGGTTTTTAATTTGTTTTTACTAATGAGGAATTGTCTAGCTCAATTTCAGTACCAGAAGTGTAGTTTCGGTACCCGATTGTGGTTGTCATATTTGCACCTTTCTAAAGTAAATCTTGGCACATGGGTTTTGAAGCTAGAGGTCTTAAAATAATTGTACACCATTCGAATCACACCCAAGTTGCACATGTTAATCTCCATCTCAAAATGAATGTTACATGTCACAATTTTGAAACTGTGAACTTGAGCCTGAGCTTTCGTCTAAATGGGGGGAAATCTAAAAATCTAAGACATGGGTTTTATTCCATGTATGAAAGTTTGAGTGAAAAATGGGTAGTTTCTTCAAATTCAAAACACTTTTAGAATTATGGTTGGATATACAATTTCAATCTACCCAAAATGCACAATTTTCCCAAATATCCACAGCATGCCCATATTTTGAGGAAAACGCAAAATCAACCATCTGAAAAGTAAGGGAGATAATCTTAGTCATTTTCCAATGTAATAAAATTATTTGTTAAGTTTTATTTGTAATTTAGGGAACACAATCACCTAATATTGGCTTGTAAATCTTCATTTATTATCTTGAACCTATCTCATAGTTAGGCAAAATTAGAGATTAGGGGATTGTTCTTGATCCACCCAATACTCCTTTTTGTATCAATAATTAGACTAAGACATATCTAAATTTTCTAATCATTTATTAATGTAAAGAGCTAGGATAGGTAGCTAATATGAAGATCCATTTGACAACAAGTTGAGTGTTGCCCCTCTCTTGTAAACAATGTTGATTTATTCACTAAAGAAAGACGCTTGTTCCTAATATTTTGTTCATCATTGTAGTAATTATCCACCCTTTTATTTTACTAGTTAATTTAAAATAATTTAATAATTTGTCTCTTTGTCTTGCTAGTATAGCTTACGATAACTATATTGTTTTCATACCTTTGCATTACTTCACTATTTAACGATATGCATTTAATTAAAATCATTTTCTTTTGAGAAACTAATCACTAGAAATAGAATCCATCTTTTTTCTTGGATCTAACTTGATATTGAATGCATGATTGCTTTCCTAGGAGCAATGAAAGATTGGATTCTAAGGTTGTGCCAGGAGATTTGACACAAGGAATAGCTAGGCAATATTTAGTTTTAGATTTTGTTTATTTGAATTTATTTTCCATTTATGAACATGTATTTTACTTGTTTATTTTCAATATTAGTTTCCGACATTAGATTGAATTAGAATAGGTCATGTTACGGCTTTAATATTGCATTTATTTTTCTAGCGTCACTAAGTATTACAATCTCGGTTTGATAATTAAGGGTTGGAAATATAATACATATATTTTAACCAACAAATTTAGGAAGGAAAATACTCGTGCCTTTGATGGAGAGGTCAAGAAGGCGGAAGAGGCAAAAGCATGTTTATTGGGGATGAAGTATTTAAGGGTGCATGACTACATTGAGAAAATGAATGCAAGAGTAGTCATATTCAACTTGAGAAGAAATGCTAATATTTGATGGGAAGACCTAAAGAATTTCAAAGAAATTAGAGAGAAAGAGTTGTCCTATAGTATATTTGAGAGTTATTTATTGGATAAGTACATATTTGAAAGGTACAATGACAACAAGGTTAAATAGTTTCATGAGCACAAATTGGGGCAACTTATACTTGATAAGTACATTAATAGATTGTTGAAGTTGTTGAGGTTTGTACCTTATATCAAGGATTAGAAAGTAACTTATTTAGAGGTAACTGAGTGGGTTTTCACAATATTACAAGGACAAAATTGAGTTTCATGAGTCAGAAACATTGGAGGACACCATCCAAAAATCAAAGTACTTCTATGAACAATCCAAGCATAAAACTTAATTACGCGTTGATTAGAAAACAATATGTAGGCTCAACTTTAAGGGGAACTAGAAAAAATATTTATGACATCAGCTAGGGGGAAGGAATGTGAAGTTCATCACTCTACCAAGGGTGAGATTCAATGGAAATATACTATTTTTAGTAGAGATAAGTTCTCTAAGCTAGCTAGAGAGGAAATCAAGGGGTTCAAAAGAGGACCTATATAGTGTTAGAGATGTGGAGAAAACCACATGTTAAAATATTGTCCTTAATAACAAAAGAATGGCCCAAGGTTGTACAATGTGAATTAAGAAGTGATAGTGAATCATGTGGCTCTGAACGTGTCATGAATTTATGTTGCATTGGACAATAGAGAGGTTGATAATCAGGTTTCAATGTTTAAGATGGATTGTATGGTTACTAATCAACCTTACTTTATTTTGATTGACCTAGGCACCAAGCTATGTTAGTTGAAAGGTCGCACAAAGGTGCACATTGCATATGAAAGCCCATGAAAAATCATGGTTGATTAAATTAGCAATGGGAACCAAAAGTTAAGTTACAAACATAGTGGAATCAAGTTGATTGGTGATCAATAGAATCACCACATTAGCTAATTTAAATCTATTTTTGTTGGGCTCACATGATGTGCTAGTCTACATGGAATGACTAGTGGCCCACAAGACAAAAATAAACTGCTAAAACAAGTCATTAGAATGTCTTAGTGATGAATGAGAAAGAGTGATGTTGTAGGGGATAAGAAAATCAATCACTGTCATGAAGATATCAGTGCTATAAATGAAAATATGCAACTGAAAGGGATGTGCTTTATATGCAGCCCACATGATCGGAAAATCAAAGATGATAGGGACATAATGGAAGGGCATCTGATATTAAGACAAGTTAATGATGTATTTCTTAAGGAAATACATGGATTTCTTCTAAGAAGAGAAATCGATTTGTTGATCAAATTATTTCTAAGATCAACACTAATGTCAAAAGATCCATATTGCATGAGCACACTAGAGTTAGTGGATCTAAAATTACAATTGAAGTACTTGTTGGACAAAGGGTATTTACCAAACATAATGTGTCACCTTGAGGAGCCCTAACACTATTTGTAAAGAAAAAGAATGGCACATTGCAGGTGTGCATTGACTATAGGTATCTAAATAAAGCCACGGTAAATAAAAAGTATCCTCTGCCTAGAATTTATCACTTATTTGATTAGCGGAGAGGATTTTTGTATTCTTGAAAATAGAATTGAGTTCGAGGTATCACCAAGTTCGAATTAAATATGAAGATATCCACAAGAGATGTTTCGAACTAGGTATGGACATTATGTTTTTGTGGTGGCACCATTTGGGCTCACAAATTCTTCCGTGATATTTATGTCTCTAATGAGTAATGCCCTTATCCAATATTTGGTAAAGTTTGTGTTGGTCTTCATAGATGGCATATTGGTTTACTCTAGGACCAAGGAAGAGCATGAATAGAATTTGAGAGTAGTTTTCAATTGATGAGAGAGAATGATCTTTATGTCAATCTCAAAAAATTTGATATCTTCCAATCATAAGTTTAGTACTTGGGACATATTGTTTCCAAGTAAGATTTGGTTGTATATCTTAAGAAGACCAAGGGAATCATTGAATGGCCTACTCTTTGGAATGTTATAGAAGTTAGACTTCATGTGGTTTCCTAGATATTGCTAAATGTTCATTCAAAAAAATTTAAAGATTGGGCATCTAATAACAACCTTACAAAGGAAAGGAGTCACATTCCAATGGACATCAAAATGCACAATTAGTTTTGAACAATTAAAACACCTACTCACTCATATGCCAATATTGAGAATAGTTAATCTAGGGAAAAAAAAATTATTATGGTTTGCACAAATGATTGAAAGGAAGGGACTGGTGGTCTCCTAATGCAAGAAGAACATGTGGTTTGTTATGAATCGAGAAAATTAATTTAGCATGAGAGGAATTATGTCACTCATGACTTGGTGCTAGCAACGATAATGAACACGTTGAAAATGTGGAGGCACTAACTACTTGGAAGAAATCTTGTTTGAATCTCAGATCATTGTGATCTAATATTTATTTGACTATCCCAAGTTTAATGCAAGACAAGCTAGATGGCTAGCCTTGATCACTGAATTCAATTTTGAAATAAAGTACATTAGAGGAAAACAGAACAAATTAGTGAATGCATTTAGCAAAATTATGCAAGTGACTCATATGGAAACCATAAGTACTTATGAATTTCATATCAAAGAGAGAATCAAAGAGACATTATATTAGGATGAGCATTATCAACATATGAAGAAACACTTTAAACAATATATAGAGGTATCATTAATTAAAAATTACTCTTTCATTAATGATGGTATGTTGAACTTAAAGGATAGATGGTATGTGCCTTCTATGGGTGACTTGAAGAATATCATCCATTGATGAATTTCACAAAATACCTTATTTAGGTCATCCTAGTTATCTAAAAATGATAGCAACCATGAAGAAAATGTATTATTGGCCAACAATGAAAAGGGAAATGGTTGATTATGTTATCAGGTACCTAGATGTCACCAAATTAAACTAGAATGTAGGCAACCAACACAATTATTACATCCAATTCCATTTCTTGAGTGGAAGTGGGAATAAATCTCTATGGACTTCATCACATGACCGCCAAACACATCTAGAAAACATGATGTTACAATTGTGGTGGTGGACATGTTAAGTAAGGCATCTTATTTTATAGTTCTCAAGTCCACCCACAAGGTAATTGAGGCTGCTCAAATTTTCATGAAATAAATATTTTGATTGCATGGCATACCCCATAAGATCATTGCAAATCATGATGCCAAACTCACATCAAAATTTTAGAAAGCATTGCTTGTATGTTTTACAACAAAGCTAGTATTTAGCACTGCTTAGCATCCTCAAACAGATTGAAAAATTAAAAGTTTAAATAGAGTTCTATAAGAGATGTTAAGAATGTTGGGAATGCATCAATAAAAGAGGTGGAAAGAGTTCCTACCCTTGGTCGAATTTGCCTACAATAATGGGTAATTGGAGTCATAGAAGATGAGACCTTTTGAGGCTTTATATGGCAGGAATGCAACACACCCATCAGTTTAGGTGATCCAATGAATATGGTGGACTTTGGACATCATATTTTGAAGGAAATGGAACATGAATTAGTCAATTTTAGGTAGAAATTGAAGGCAGATCAAGATAGGAAAAAGGGATATGTAGATCAGCAGAGAATTCACAAGGAATTCCAAGTCGGAGAGCATGCGTATCTCTGCAACATACCAAGAAAGAGTTCACTGGGAATAGGATCTTGTGCTAAATTGGAATCAAGGGTTTATTGACCATTTCAGTTTTTTTAGAGGGTGGGGCCAATGGCTTATAGATTTTCCTTTCCACCCATAGTGAAAGCACATGATGTTTTTCACATTTATTTGCTCAAAACATATGTACATGTTTCTAATCATATTGTTGATTGGCCTATGATATAGATGGAATTTGAGGGAGAATTCCAACCAAAAAAACAATGCATTCTATATCGAAGGAAAATTGTGCTGCGAAATCGCGTGATAAATAAGTCAAGGTGAAATGGAAGCACTTTGAACCAGATGAATCCACTTCGAAAATAGTTGATCAGATAAGGCTATATTACCCAATTTTGTTTAATGGGTCAATTAATGTAAAGATTTGTGTGTGTGGGGGGGGGTGGTGTGTGTGTGTGTGTGGAGAGCTCACTGTTTTATTTTGTGTTCTATTTATATAACACCGAGAACATTGTTTCTTTAAGCGTGTGGGGTATGTAACATCCAATTTTGTTTCCCCCCATGGAAATGTCACTATGTATATTTGTTTATGTTAATTTATTTAAAATGTAAATTATGGTTTGGTTGGAGAAGTGAGAAAATATTCAAAGGACTAAGGAGAGGGAAGTTACTTGTGATGTGTCTAACCTGAAAACCACACCCACTTCATTTTTGTTTCCTAGAATAATTAATGATATACGTAATAGGAATTGAAGTCATGTATGGGCCATTTGAAGTGAAGGATTAGGCTCATATGGATTCCCTTCTTGTAGGACATGTTGGGAAAAATTCCAACATGAAAAAGTAAAGACGGGGGAATATGCAACAGGGATATGGAAGGAAGTAGAACAAGAAAAAAACACCAAAACGACTGAGTAGGGGAAAACATGGGAGAAAAGGAGCGATAAGAAAGTGCATAGTCGAAGAAAAGAGAAGAGAAGAAGATGGATAGGAGAGAATTCCATGTAATTAGGCATCATTCCCTGTAAATATAGTGTGGTGAGTGGTTTCTTGTTGGTGAAAATTGGTGAGTGAAGACTCTGTGGAGACATTGACTCATTTAGTTCTTGTTGAGTACGTTGATAAACCTCTAAGTGCTTTCTGAAGAGTGATAAACCACTTAAATCTTGTTGAATGGGATGATAAACCACTAAGGTGCTTCTTGGAAGGCTATTAAACCACTTGGCAAGTTGAGACACTAAAATTCTTTCTGAAAAGAGTTGATAAACCACTAATTTCTTGCAACAAAGGTTGATAAACCACTTATGTGCTTGTCAAGAAAGTTGTTAAACCACCTGGATAGTGGTCCTTGGACTCCTGCAATGCTTGCCTTGAAAATCTAGCTAATAAACTACCCTTAGAGGGAGATCATTCTCCTATACTGATTGAGCCTTGGATGAATTCTTGTGATTAATTTTAGAGAAGTAGAAGAGCCACTATGGCGCTTGTTGCATGAGGTAGTTGATAAACCACTTGGAAAATTCACTCTCTCTCTTGTCTGGTTTACTTGATATTGGTGTGAAGTTTTCCTTGAGCATTTAACTCCTTAAACTCTAAATTTGGCTTATGGGTGGTTAGATTCAAGAAAGGTTATAATGTATCCAACCTGTGGTTAGGATGAGAGTTGAAGTCCCTCCATTAGTTTTAGTCCTTCTCACAACACAAATATAAATAGATTTCACTGTTGTTCAAAGTTATGCTCATGGTCAGTGTGATACCTTGTATGTCTATTGATATAATGAATGTTTGAATGATGTTGTTCATTTAATTATTTCATAATTGGAATATGAATCTATGTGACTATACTTGATTATTTTGGACTGTGATGTATAACATTATGCTATAAATTATTTGTATATATATGTTATCTTAGTGAAACTATTGTTCAGGGTTCTCTATATGAGTTTATTAGTAGCACAGTATGGGTTGACTAATTGGTGTATTTCCCTTAATAAGTTATGAATGCTATGTCAGTTGTTGATAGGGTCTTATCCTTTACATTCCTCTAAAACTATTATTTTCTAGTGTCTAGAGGTCCTTAATATCATTGCAGTTAATCATTCACCATTAGTGACATATCAACCTCAAGCCCTTGTTCCATCAGGAGAGAGAACTCAAGCTTTTTCAGTTTACCCATTCGTTCATGTATTGATAAAAATGTGGCTTGACATGTCTTGGAGGCTTGCAACCAAAATATCTCCAATTAGATTTGAAATAGGGAGTAATCTAAAGGAGTTGGGGTGAGGATGACAAGTACATAAGGAGGACAAACACGATTCTTAGGAATTTGATCTGTGAAAAAGATTTAGGGTCAAGATCTTGTGTGCAGGAGGAGGACCCACTAGGTTCTTAGGGTTTTGGGTTATAGAAAAGATATATGGATGGGATATTTATGTGTAAGGAAATCCCAGTGGTTTCTTTTCCCTATGGGTTGTTAGAAAGAGTCGGGGTAAGGATAATAACGGGATGATGTATGCAAGAGTGGAAAATATTAGGTTCTCTATTTTATGAGTTGTTGGAAGGACCCATGACCAGATGATGTGGTTAGGAAGATCACTTATAAGAAAAAAAAACCACAAAACATGTTGGAGTTTGACTAGTGGATCCCATGACCCTAAATCCATAATGTGAGCATTGATAGGAGTAGAGAGTGTTTGTGTGGATGCCATGTAGGAACTATGAGAGGTGTGGGAATGTCAATGATGACCGAAAATGAGCTTAATTAAGGCTTAAATTTTGGAGTAGCCTTAATCTCTGGCAACACTTAAGATACCATAATCAGGGATTAATCTTAATCCCCAATTGTGTTGCCCCACGTTTGCACAAAA
Source organism: Pinus taeda (assembly GCA_000404065.3). Classification (NCBI taxonomy): domain Eukaryota; kingdom Viridiplantae; phylum Streptophyta; class Pinopsida; order Pinales; family Pinaceae; genus Pinus; species Pinus taeda. The sequence goes on along the minus strand of APFE030378805.1, from coordinate 75,214 downwards.
TTTATTTTTTGGAACGGTTCAGGCACACGAGACTGGGAGGACATGCCATCAAAGTGGCATGGTTGAGTAAATGATAGGGAACATAGTCAACATGACACATGGCACTACCCAAATGATGACAGTGTGACATTAGCTAAGGGTGGTAGTGACATGGCAAGTGAGTTAGGTCATCCTTGCAACTCGTGCCATGGGTGTGCATGTGTATGTAGGGATAGACATATATGTCGAAACATGTGGAGCCTAGTAGATATTCCACTAGACTCATCAAGCTTACATGCTAGAAAGTTGTATCTCTTTAAATATGAAAAATACTAGGACCACCCCCCCCCCAACTTCATTAACCATTCGGTAGGCTAGAGCGATCTATGGTGGATTATCATCCTTTCGATTAGATAATCCCATGAGGCCATTTGGCATGATCTAGAAAGTTACTGGGATTTATTTACATAAGCGACAAATCCTGAATGCCCTCCCTTTCATTAACCATTAGGGACGCAAGAGGGCACTGGGATGGATTTTCAACCATTGATAAAATCGAATTGATTGGAACGTTGATGGAAGCCTTTGGTGGTTTAGCCATTTAACTCGAAGAACCTAAAGGTTTAGGCTATTACATTGGGCCATTACTCATATGTTCAAAGAGTTGGATGATAAGGTTGCCACTAATTTTGGTGTTCGAAAGCTGAAATTAGGAAATTAAAAGAAAAGTATTGTTGGACTCAATTTTAGACAAGTAGGCCAAACATCAGGATGGATTTTGAGGTCTAAAGTGGGACTCCTACGGAAAATAATAATATAATAGTTAATGTAGTAAAATAAGAATTAAGAATTTCTTAAGAAAAAGAAAGGAAATTAATTTGTTTATTGTAATTTTATCTTATCTCCTTATTAGTTTACTCAAATGTCAAGTGTGTACACCCTTGGATGCAAAATCGAATTCCACATCCAATAAGCACCCACTCTGCATATTTTTTATTAGACTCACATAGAAAACCTTTCCCAACATGCTTTTCTCGTGTATTTTTATTTTCTTAATGTTGTTCTACTCAGGATTATGTAGGGTCGGTACTCATTGGATGTGGAATTTGATTCCACATCCAATGGGTGTCTACACTTGACATTTGAGTAAACCAGTAATGAGATAAGTAAAAAATACAATTAGAAAAAGTAGTTTTCTTCTTTTCCCTCTAATTCATTTACCCATAGGGATGACATCATCATCTTGAATTTTATTGGTTATTTAAAAGTTAATTTTTTTGGTACATTGTTTTGTTTTGAGGCTCATTTTTTACCTCTAAATTCCCCTTTAGTAAGGCAAAGTTTTATTTTTTGACCCCATCTTCATAACATATGATTAAGGTCAGGTTAATTAAAAAGTAACACCGCCCATAACACCAAAAGGTTTTGCGGGGGTGGGAGGGAGTGTTACAACTACGAATCTAAGGTTTTGATCGAGTATGTATCCATCTAACAATGGTATATCAATGCTCAAAGTTATTGCTTCTATTTGGATATCGACAAGTTTTGGCCCATGGCATCTATTATGAATAGTCCAATACATTTACTTATAAATCTATGGTTTCTACGCCAACTAATCATCTTTCTTTTAGCTATAATAATATTCTCTGAGCATATTTAGATTTGAAAGGACTAATTCATCATCGTATCAACTTGGTAGTTTCCCCCAATAGATGGTAATAAAAATCATTACAACTACTAAATTGTAAGGTTACTATGGCTCGTAGGAAAAAAAAAGTGTTGGTCAGAGGGTACTATATATTTTGGATATGTTTGTGGCACTCTAGAATTGGATCGATGAGACTTATGTGCATAGTTGTTTTGGTAATAACCTAGAGTTCATTTTTGTTAAAATTATTCGCACAAGGGGAGGGGGGGGACAACTAGGCAATCAAAGGGATATGGATTTGTTGTTAAAAAAAATATTGTTAGTTGTTTTGAATCTATCTTATTAAGCTTTGGAATAGATTTCACTATGTTGAATATCAAGCCTTAGCTTGTTGTTCTCTTATTTATATGGTTTTACTAAGGACTTTTTTATCACAATGGAAATTCTTGGTATGTAATTAAAATTATGTTACTAATATTTGGACTAAAATTCACTACATAACATTACAACTTAGTTTGGGAGTGCGATGTCTAAAGTTCCCATCATTTATACCCGTCATGAAAAATTAGAGCATCAACGTGTTGGAATGATCCTATGTAAATATTGAAAACACATGAACCAAATAATATTGAGCTTTGGATTTGTGTTTTGTCCACATATACTCTAGGCCCCACTACTATACTTTGTGTAGAGTCTCCATTTTGTCCTCTCTTTTACCATTTAAAACACTCATTTGTTTTATCATTTTACCTCACCCCTTCACCTATTCATTACCATTCTTACTATGTTTCTTCATAAATATACCACAACAAGGTTACAAGTGATAAAATAACTAATTTCAATTTATTTCATTTAATTTTAATGATGTAGAGAAGATTATGGTTGGTTTTTCTAATGATGGTTGTAAGTTCAATTCCTATAGCTCCTTGTAGTAGATTCATGTTCCTGCAACAACCTTCAAGGCTAACAAAGTTCTAACTCTCCAGTTGAGAATTGGCCACAAGTATTTTAAATTTTATAGTTTTAGCATGAGTCTATGTTGTTTATATTCCACCCAAGTCACACTTGTCAGCCTCCAACTCTCAATCAACATTACAGGTCAAAGTTTCTAGATAATCAACTTCGAGCATAATTATTGAGGTAACAAGGATGGATATGAAATTATGGAACATGGATTATGTTCCTAGTGTGGAAAATTTGGTACTGCAAGGGTTGTTTCCCAAAATTCAAGGCATTTTGAGAGTTATTCTCGATTCATTAATGTTAATCTCCGCAAAATGCATAATTTGGCCCATATTTGTGAAAATCAATGTAGCACCTAGATTTGAGGAGAAGACAAATAATTAAAATTTTTATATCTCCTATTATCTGTTATTAATTAGTAAGCATTTCCATGATTCAACATCACCCAAAATTACAAAATCATTGTTTTATATAGTTTTCCTAATTCTTTCCACTTATTGGGAATTTGTTGAATGCAATTCCCTCTAATCTCATTTATAAATAAAGGGGAAGGTGATGTCATCTGGGGGAGGCATAGAGAGATAGGTTGATATTTCTAAGGCTTGGATAATGTCTACTTTATAATCTCTATTTGTGCACAGTTATTTTTTGATCTGTTGAGTTCGTGATTCTGCTATAGACATACTTCTGAGAGAAGACGTGCCCCCCTTCATCTCAGAAGTATCTCTTTGTAAATTTGTGTGGTATATTAGATTTAGATTCATTTTTTGTCCTACAGTTTCCATAGAATTTGATTTATTGTAGAAAGTGTGATGCCTGCGTAGTTCATTATTGCAATTAATTTTCTCATGCTATGTGTGGTTTTGTTATAAAACACTCAACTTAGATCCCATGTAGAATCAATCCTTAGTCTAATCAATGACCCACTGAAGAGAGAGTTGTCAGAGTTGAAGCTTTTATGCAATCCCTTATCTATTTGTTTCACTGATTGATTACTGCTCATAGTGAATGATCTATTGAGGATGCTAGTATTATCTTGGTGATTTGTGTTTTGATTGATGATTTCCAATATAATAAACAAAGTAGATACAACAAATAATTGTTAAGTGTAGTGATACATTCAACACAATTTTATGCATTAGAATATCCACTGTTAGATGAGCAACTAGCTCAAGAATCATTTTATAGTTAATTTGTGTGTGTATCTTCGAGATTTGTCCTACATATATATGTTAGAAACTAGTAATACTGGGGGGGGGGAGGTGAATCAATATTACACAAATATTAGAAATTTTTTTGCAAATGGAATTTTTCAAAGCTCAAGCATCAATGTCACATGAAAATAAATATGCACAAATAAAACACAAGCAACATTAGATGACGACATCGAGATTTTAGGTGGAAAACCCCTAGGGTAAAAAAACCATTAAATTGTTTTCTACTTCTTCTTCTCTATTTCCTTAAAATATTCTGATTTACATACATAATCTAGCCATCACTAGCAAAGGAGCCCAAACTCCTTAGAAATTATCATGTTGGCAACTACCAAGTTGTAGTCACCACTCCAACAATAAAATGATCACATGAACTTAGCTTGAAGCCACAACTTCAATCCACAAACAATTCCAGAGTTGTGATGACAATATGGACCGAATAACTCATATAAAATACAAATGAAATCATCAATTAAAAACACTTCAGCTACCACTAAGTCACTCTCTTTATGAGAGAACAAATATCCACACACTGCCTTAAAAATAAGTATTCAGTTCCTGCATCAAAAATCTGATTCACATATGATATTTGATTAACTTTGGAATTCTGCATATTTTTCTACAACTACTTAAATATGAACATATTATCCTTAGCATACCATGCACACACACACTCTCACTCTCAAAATGAACCAACCAAATAAACTCATCACTTTCTCCTATTCGTAATTTCTTGAGATAATTAAATCAGTAAATCCTACTTGTGATGGAAGGCTCAAGAACTCTTTTCACACCATCGAATTTGTTTGGATCAATATCCTTGACATAATCCTTCCACTAACTTCACTTAATGAGTAATATTGATAATATTAACCACCTTCTAGAAGTTAGTTAAACTTCTCTACCCATTAAACAAAAATCTTGAACAAAACACTGCTGGAAAAACCGATAAAAACACTTGAGGTGCATGAGGAATTTGGCAAAAGTTATGAAAACAAAGTAACACACCATTCTTTTTGCAAACCTAAGTTATAACATATTATATTAGGCTTCTCCCTAGTGTTATTAACACTCTACCTTCAATTTATTTCCTACATTATTCCTCTCAAGGACTTCTTTCTCAAGGCATTTGACAACTCAACTTCTAGAGGATGTTTAAGGCACTGAGACAACCTTCCCCAAGAACTTTGACACCATGAAACACAATAAAAACATGTATAAAGAATGCTTATGAATCAGTGCATGGTAATAACTCATAGTTACAAGGCATTCATGAAAATACGTCAACCTCATAGCTCAACTTTAGGATTGAGCATGATACATCATGACAACCTTCCAGAAACAATATGAAATCATGACAACCTTCTAAAAGACACATCTAGGACTCAATACATGTCATAGGGCTCATACATACATGACATGCATGAGGTTATATCAATGGTAACACCAACATGCCAACAAACTCCCCCTTTTCCAATGATGTCAACCTGAAGCTTTCCTTTCTGAAAAGAACTTCTAAAGCTGTACACACACAAACTAAATTTGAGCACCTACAAAATCTCTCTCCCACTTTGACATCAATGGCAAGGGGATTTACATGGAAATACAATATATATAGCCACTATTTTACATACTCCCCCTAAGGGGTTGCACCATACACTCCCCCCAAGCTTTTAAACACTCTCTGCGTGCATGCATGAGAAGTTATACATCTTGAAGAAGAAATCTATCTTGAAGAAATGAGAAATAGTAAGAAGGAAAAAAAGTTCATATTGTGATGAAACACATGTGGCCCAACAATCATCAGCAAATCTCCAAACTTCTACAACTGAATTTTTCTTTTGAGGCAGGCTTGAGATGGAAACTAGCTCCATGAAGAACTCTTCAATGCCTCCGGAAGGGAACCACACCCATATACTCTTTAAGATATTCGAAATGCTCCCTTGGAAGTGGTGTAGTGAGGATGTATGCAATTTGTTCATTTGTGGCCACATACTCCAACCTTACAACCTTGTTGACCACTTTATCTCCTATAAAATGATACTTGATTGGTATGTGCTTGGTCTTGGAGTGAAGGAATGAATTCTTGAATATTATTATTGCACTTGTGTTTTCAACCATGAAAGAAAGAGAATCATTGTACTCAATATGCATTTCTTGAAGAGTTTGATTCATCTGACAATGAGATGGAACTTTTCTTTTTGCTTGCCCAAGAGACCAAGTAACCTCCTAAAAAGTAAACTACTCCTGAAGTATGTTTCCTATAATCAATACTACGAGCCCAATCTGCATCAATATAGGTAATAAAATTCAAATTTGTACCTTTGGGATAGCATAGGCCATAGTCAAGAGTTCCTTGAAGACATTTGAATATTATTTTCACTACATTTGTGTGAATCTCCTTGGGATTAGCTTGAAATATTGAGACTAATCCTACAACTTACATTATGTCATGCCTAGAAGCGGTCAGATACAATAGGATGCTAATCATAGAATGATAAATGGATTGATTTACCTCTGGAGATTCATTATATTTACTCATCTTGCAACCAGTCACAATAAGAGTACACACTAGTTTGCAATCTTCCATGCCAAATTGCTTCAATTTCTCCTTTAGTTACTTGGACTAAGAAATGAAATTTCCTTTATCAATTTCAGTTACTTGTAGCCCAAGGAAGAACATTAACTCACCCAACATTGACATCTCAAATTCATTTTTCATATCTTCTGCAAATTTGTGGCCCATCTCCTCCAAATTGCTCTCAAATATTATATCATCTATGTTAGACACACATGGAGAAGACATCAAGAGTAGGATAAGCGCGTGTTGCATTCTATTAACAATATTCGCATATAAATACAATTCGTTATGACCCTTGGTAGTCATATATCAAGTGGTCTCTTAGACTCTGGTGACTATTCACATTCCACACCAAACCATAGAGGATTAGGTGCCCTACATTTCCCCCCTTAATCTGAAGGGGTATGTATGAGTCCAAGAAAAGGGTTGTAATAAAAAATGTGTAAAAATACGGATGGAAGCACTAGGATGAATGTGCTCTCTGAAATTTTGCTATGTGGTGGTGGTTAAAGGGTGACCACCAACAGTGGAATTCTTAGTGCAGTTCCTGGAACTCTTCCAAATATTGCAAGAAGCTTAGGTCTTCTGCTAGAGGAAGTGCTTCTTAATGCTTTGAAGAGGGATACCTTCAACTTGGAAGAAGGGAGGTCTACAACCTGCATAAAAAGGGAGAACCTCAACCTGAAATGTGGGGTCTCAACCTACGGTGGTTTAAGGCTAACCACCAATTGATAGGCATGCTCAGGGGCATCTTTGTCTGGCTACAACTCTGAATATGGTATGACAAGTTGTGGTTCAGGATAGCTTGATGCGGATCTGAAGCTTGTAGATGACCATCACTTCCCCCCCGCCCTGTTAAATACAAGGTGAGAAGATGGAGAAAACTCAACTGCAAGAAATTTTAATATTCTAGAAGAGATCCTAGCATATGATTGAAGTATCTTCTTGGTTGTTGAAGCTCATTGGCCAAGAAGTGATCCATCCAAGATGAATCTTTGTTCTTGCATGAGGCTTATTTTTGAAGCATATGGGTGAAGAATGAGTACACTGACCAAAATGATTGTATGGATGAAGATCAAAACAATGATATTTCATATGTCCAACTTAGCCACAATGTTGGAATTTAACAACTTTTGGATGCGAATGTGGAGGTGCAGAATATGGAATAGGTGAAGGTGAACCACCATGAACAAACCGAGCACTTTGAAATTGAATGGAATTGGAATAATATGGAATATGAAAGGATGCCTCCTTATCATATCCAATACTTGTTTTGTGCTTGTTGTTGACAAACTCTTCCCAAGGTCTGACGACTGGCTTGGGAAGTGCAGACTGCATTTCCACACATGTATTCAAAATTTCTTCTAAAATGAGCACTTGATCTGAATCAACCTAAAAATTATTGATTTGATAACTTGTTTTCTATTGATGGGTGTTTGTCTCAATGTTATGAACAAAAATAAGTTCATAATGTTGTCTTTTCTATAACTCATATTGTTGTAGCTGTGATTCAAGCTACAAAAATTCAATGTTTTCTTTTGCATTTTGTAAACAGGTTTGAATATCGGAGAGAGTGTCCTTATTGATTTGCATCATCTCATCAATAGTGGAATGAATTAGAGTATTTAGCAACTCTAATGCATCATCAAGTCTAGCCATTTTCTCCAACCTTACCAATAATATCTTAAGCTAGAAATTGCACAAAAGCCCCTTTTCGTTTTACTATCGCTGCAACTATTTTTTTTTTTTTAAATGCTTCTCTACACACTCTTTAATGAATCTTGAAAAAATACAACATGAATATGCTGTGAAATTCAACTCATCAACCAGTGCAATCGAATAATATATATACCAATGCCGTCCTCAAGTATGAACCAACTTGGGCATATGACAATATTGACGAACAAAATCTCCTATTGAAAGCATATGACAACACTAGCATATGAATATGAATGATTGTTCAACTATATGAATGAAACACCAGTGCATAGGAATATGTGTCAATACGAAGGTCACAGACATTCGAACCTGCTTGCCATAGTGGTAAAAATTTGTACTTTGGATGGATGTTTGAAGCTTTTTCTTTAAAACGTTTGAATATTTAGTATAAGAAGATGAAGAAAAGGTGTATATAGACTTGATGGTGACCATGAAAAGAATGGATGCCTCTTATTTTTCAAAGAGGGGTCTGCCTGAGAGAAGAGTGTTCTTCCTCTTCTATTTTGGAGAAAGTAGAATGCCTTGTCTCCCTTTAGCAGCAAAGAACCTATAACCATTTGAAGATTTACCTGTCGAAACAGTTCTACGAGCCAATTGAGTCCATGACAGTGCTTGATAATGTCATGCATACAAAGAGAACCATGGATATCATTTTCTCACTTAGACACTGCAATCCCTGGAATCACATGACAACTTGAATTTTTTGATTAAGTTTGTCACAAGATGAAACAAGAGACGTTGGGAGATTCAAAAGAAGTTGGTCCGAGTGTTGTCAAATGTCTTTGCAACGGAGGGAGCATTGTATATTCAATGTATGCTGAGTTTGGTGAGGCAGAGTGTTATACCAGTCAACGTAACATCAACGCCATGATGGTAATATGGACCGGTGCTAAGGAGTGAAACCAAGAGTGGATTTAGAGATAGTATGGGGAACAATATATATATGTGTTAGATAAGATGGATAAATTGATATTACATAGTGTTTGGAGTGATGGCAGAGTGAAATGTATGGGAAAGTGCATAACCATGGTATGGAGAGATGGCAGCCTATGGAGTTGAGTGTTGTATGGAGTTGACCAGTGGGAGAATGTAGTGACTGGAGGAAACTTAACTGATAGGGTGGATACCCGCGATGTGTAGGGCAGAGTTAAAAACACATAGTGGGAGGAAGCGATAACAACGTATGGTATAAAACATTTGGAGGAGGTGATAATAGCGTATGTATTGGAGTGGATAACATTCAACGTATGCCAACCAAAAGAATATTTTATGGGAGCATTACTGTGGTGGTATACCAGTGTTATGGGAGTGTGGTTTGATGCCACAAAGAGTGTTATAACCGTGATATACGAAGGGTTTTATACGAATAGAAGAGGAGTTTATACCAAGGGGGCAACATTCAATGTAATGGAGAATTCAACATGTGTATGGATAGAGGATGAGCTTGTATGGCGGAGATATATAATCGAAAGGCATCAACGGTAATGTAATAAATTATTAGAGCAGTGGTATGGGAATGTGTTATAAACTAGTAGTATTGGAAAAATGTGTTAATTGTGGTATTAACCAATGGTATGGGAAAAATGTGTTAATTGTGGTATTAACTAGTGGTATGGGAAAAATGTGTTAACTATGGTATCAACAAAATAGAGCGGGCTAGAATTTAATGTAATGGGGGTATCATTCAATGCAGGTGAGTCAATGAGATATCTCGATGAGTGCCTAGTGTTACAAGGCATACCAACTGAGATACCAATTGCGATACAGGAAGGCATACTATTCAATGTATTATGGTCAACGTAAATATGTATGGTGCAGCTGTAGGGATAACATAACATACTAAATGGAGTGGAAAGTACCTCTAGTTTCAACGCATAGCACCTCTCGCACACACAATTCGATGCACTTCAATTCTCTAGCCACGGAAAGGCGCCAAGCACAGTCAACAACATAGTCACAGTAGTGCTAGGACTTCAATGCACCAGATCACATCTAGTCCAGGCAACAACTCGCATTTGGTCAGAGGGAACATTGAGCATAAATAGTTGAAGTTATAGCTAGTGGGGAATATAATTGTGCCCTCTTAAAATAATCAATTAGACAAGCAGAATCTGACGATAATAGCATATCTGACTAGATCGGAAAGTGACTAGGCATGGCCTGCACTTTGATACCATGTTAGACACACATGGAGAAGACAAAAAGAGTAGGATAAGTGTTTATTGCATTCTACTAATAATATTCACACACAAATACAATTCCTTGTGACCCTTGGTCTTCATATACCAAGTGGTCTCTTGAACTCCAGAGATTGTTCACATTCCACACCAACCCATAGAGGATTAGGTGTCCAATGACCTATAGACTCAACAATAATTAGAAAGTGATCACCTTCAAATTTGATGAATAAATTATTGTCCATTGATCCCTTTTTGAAGCCTTTCCATTGTAGATTTTTATCTAACTTTTCATACCATGCTCTTGGAACTTGTTTCAAGCCATAGAGAGCATTTTCAACCAAAAAACTTGGTTCTCATCATCAGTCAACTAAAATCCTTCTAACTGTTCTATCTAAACTTCCTCTTCTAGATCACCATTCAAGAAAGCTAATTTAACTTTCACATTCTTGTAACATGCAAAGTCCAAGAACATTCTAATAACATCAAATCTATCTATTGTTGCAAAAGTTTCATCAAAATAAATACCTTCTACCTAACTGTAGCTTTTACATACAAGTATTTCCTCGTTTCTCACCACCTTTCCTTCTTCATTCAGTTTTTTATTGAAGACCCACTTTCTCCCAATAATATTATTTTCCTTTGACCTCGATACAAGCTCCCATGTGTTTTTCTTCTTAATTTAATATAACTTTTCATTGATTTCCTTGATCCATTTTTTATCTTGACCAACCTCACCAAACTCATGGGCTCTACTTGTGACATTAAGGAAAAGTGTGCTTGATCTGAGCTTCTCAACAACTTTCTTCTTGTTTTCACTCATAATTCCATGTTTCCAAGGATTTGACTTTCTAGATGCTTCTTTTCGATGTGACTTGGTGGAGCCTTCTTTGTAGAGGGAGTCTTCTCTTCCTCTTCCAATTTATCATCCTTATCTAATGTTTCTTGGTTATCATATTCTATAAAATCATGATCATTGGAAAATCTTTGGAATCATCAAATTTGGGAAATAATTCATCAAAAAAAATATAAATACATACAACTATCGTTTGGGTACTCTTGTTATAGTATTTGTATCCCTTGCTCTTGAATGAATATCCAAGGAATATTTCTTCATTAGTCGTTGACTCAAACTTTCCAAGCTTGTCTTCAGTTCCTTTTATGTAGCACTTGATCCCAAAAACTTTGAAGCGGTCAACTTTATCTAATCTCCCTTTCCATAACTCAAATGGATTTTTGTGACTATTGGGCCTAAGGAGGACCACGTTGGCTAAATATACTACTACTTAAGTTTCTTCTCCCCAAAAAGTGTCTGAAACATTAGCCTCATCCATCATATCTCAGACCATATCTTGGACCTATTAGTGTCAATCAGTTCAGCCTGTCACGAGTGATCAAATACGCTCTTACAAGGTGTTGTTAGGGTGTCAAGTCTATCTTTTGTCATTTCAGTGAATCTTCAAATAAAAATTTGGTCACTCGCTGTTGTGACTAGGTCACCACTGCTCCCTTCACTTACTCATGGTATTCATCACACATCATGGTCATTGTCTTCTTTGAGGTATCATATCTTCATTTAAATGTCTTGGGTCACAAAATGGTTAAATTCCTCATTTTAGGTCATGGTCTAGGGTTTCAATTCATGTGTCATAATGATACCATATGTCAAAACAAAAAACATGTCCATCATGTGATTCAATGGGTAAAGGGAGTTAGCAGCTTATGTAAAGAAAAATAAAGTTAAATGCAATGTTTTATTTCAAATAAGACAATGTTGGAGTACACTACCTCGTCTCATCATTTCTCACAGGGACAGCTTTTCTTCAAAATATATTTATGACAAAATGGAGAATAATTTTACAAAAGTGAAAGATGTTTTTGCAAATTATAGGCCAAGTAACAAAAACCTCCTTCATTTTATGCACAGGTGTTATGATTTGAAAGAAATGCCTAAACTACACTTGCTACGAGAGAGTTGTTGTACTTTTGCACATCTTGACTTTAGGACAATTTTTCAGGGATTTGGAGCATGTGTTGGTAGCGCTTAAGGACTCTATTGTGTAGCAGAAATCATAATATTTCCAACCATACTTTCAGCCCAAAAATCCTCCAAGAAGGCAGTGAAATGTGCTCTGCAAGTTGGCACTACGTTTTTGTTAGAGACGCCCTACGTTTTTGGAGTGACCTTGGGAAAATCATTTTTTCTCCCTGCTGGAGTGTCCAAATTACATTCTTGAGGTGTCCATATTGTATCATATTTCAAGAGATTTCAAATGAGCTATCAAGTTATGGCATAAGCATAAGAATACTAGAGCAATTGGATAAAAATTGTTGAATAAAATGGGGTATCAAGGAAAGGGCCTCGACATTAATGGTTGTGGCATGTGAATCCCATCAAATTGGAGGAATTGCCTCATTATGTAGTAATTGGATATGTGAAAAAAGAGGTTGGGGAATGCTCCAAGATAACCAATGACCAACCAACGACAAATGATTGAATCACTTCATCACATTCTAGTGATAGTGAGGATTCCATGAGAACTTATCAAAGGCGCACTAGGAATAGGCGTTCCAAGACAATCTAGAAAGTCTGGAGGTGAAAGAATCATTGTATTCAATGGAAAGAGGATGGACACCAGAGAGCCACATGTCAGATACTATATTCCCATAAAGCACCAATGAAGGAATTAGTTGTTGAAGATGTTGAACAAGCGAATCCGCCATAGGGAGATGACCGATTCATTTTGATGAGTGAGAGATGGATTTACTAGATATAATAGCTTAGCATGGCCACATTTTGTAAATCATGTGTTGTGATATAATTGTAAAAGTAATGATGTTTTTTCCATCGCTTATTAAAGAAACAATGATTTTTTTGGCCTTTTGTTGATAGTTGGGGTATTAGTTTAGATTATGATGTAAACTTGACCAAATAGTGTGTGTTATAAACTCTTGACAAGTATGGAATTGTTTGAGTCATCTTTGGTCTTGTATGTAATTTGCAAAGAATGTACCACAAGATTGCATGGAATTCCGATGTTAGAGAAAGTGTGGCTTGACAGAGCACATGAAGATTATAGAATGCGTTCATGCTTTTAGAGGACCAAAATATGCTCAGTGGGGACGAATAATCCAGGTGGATCTCAAAACACTCGGAGATCAAAGAGGGCTCGGTAAAAACTCAAAAATAAAATTTCTTGGATTATAGTGAAACCAAGGTTAGATCAAAGGGCTCGTCGCAATATTCCCAATGGAACAAATGATACCTCAATCTGATTTTGTATGTGAATGTTATGGCCAGTCAATATTTTAGTCAAACTAGGCCCATTAGCTAAATTTGGCGGTAGCACCAACTAAATTTGACGAGAGTGCCAACTAAATTTGGAGATTTTTCACTAAATTTGGCAGAAGCCACTAAATTTGGAGGCCACTAAGGAGGCAACAATTTGGCACTTATTAGCAACATATTTTGGCGTCCACAATGGGTGAATTTTTTGCCTCTTCAGTTTGTCTCGTAACCCCCAAAACCACCAAGAAAATTTCAAATAATTTGTTTTAGAATTAACAAAAAATAAAAAATAAAAAGGGTTAGCAGGTGGCCAAACCCCGTCAACCCATAACAAACATTATATATATATAATTGTGGGTGGGTCACCCGCAAGCGCACCTGCGCAACCAAGATCCACATATAGCATATCACTGGGGCCGGAGAATTTGAACTTGCCCGGCCTATAGGCCGACCCGCATCCTAGGTGACTCCATACCAAACAACAACACTCCAATTAAACAATATGTCCACCAATGGTTACAATGGGGGAGGTTCACGGGGTTGACCTCGATATCTCCACCCTCCAAATACAACACCCAACCAAACAGTCACAGGACCACACTGGTGGTTCCGCCAATGAAAATATATATTCCACTTTTCACTTTTGCAATAGGAGACGTTGAGCAGACACAACTTAGGATAGAGGAGCGAGCATAGAACCCAATGCAGGGGCATGTCCATGCCTAGAATGAATTTCGAGAAGAATATACTCGAATGCAAGGGAAAGAATCTTTAGATTCCCTTGGAGCTGATTTTTATAGAGGCAAAAGTATATCAATTGTATAGTCATTTTTCTTATTTTTCCACAAGGAATAGGATGGTGTAATCAGTTTTCTGATTTGAGCAGCAGATTTTCAGTCAACTTGTAGAGAGGAATCTTTGTGGAATCTTGAGGTATCTAAAAGATTCCCTAAGAGCTTATTATTCATCGTTTCAAAACTAGGTCAACTTTATACTCAAATTACTCAGTTTTACGTAAGGAGAATAGTGGTGAAGTCAGATTTTCCATATGATCAACAGAACTCCAGTAAACCAGCGAGAAGAAATCTTTAGGGAATCCTTGAGATTCCTGAGGATCTAGATTTTGACGGTGTCAGAAAGGGGTCGAGGTTATAGTTATTTGACACAATTTCACGCAAGGAATTCAATGGTGCAATCCATTTCTTCAACAAAGGTGTGCATTTTAAGGTCATCCCCAAAAATGGAGGTATAAGGTGCCTTTTGTACATGTTTATTTTTTTCTAAATATTAATGAAATCGACCTCCCCACTTTGAGCAAAGCTTGGAGACGTAGCCAACATTGGGTGAACTCCGCTATCAACTGGGTGTTCTTTGTTTCTCATGATTTCCCTCAATTTTTGTTTATGTTATGTGTATGAATTTTATGGTTGAATGCATAAATGAAGTAAAAATATTTGGATCAACATATTTTAGTTCTTTGACATTAATGAAAATAAGTTTTATTTCTACTGCATCTCTATGTTCATGTTTATATCTATCTTATGTTACGTTCCTGCATAAGTATGGATCAATTGTTTTGTGGGGCTACTCTTTGAAATCTTTATTTGGTGCCATTATATATCCATCATTTATTTATTTGAAGTGGTTATGAATTATTTAAAGGATGTTTTGGACACTTTGGGTAACATAAATTACTTTAGGTCCAAAGAAGATGAATGAAATTCCTTACTTCACGGTGACAATATTTTTTGAGAAATAACACTTACTTACTATCTAATGGATGGAAAAGTGACAGTGTGGGGGAAGTAAGTTATTGCAAAATTTTCTCAGTACGGATTGAAGGAGAAAGAAATTGAATCTCGAAGGACATTGAGTATTTTGCAACATTGTTTATTGTTTATATCAGCATCTTCATCCGTCGAGAAAAGCTAACAAGATCAATGGTCGACTCTACCTTGTTTGTGTGATTATATCTAAAGTGTAGGTATGGGAGAGATATTGAGTCATCGTTCTTTTCCTCTCTTTCACTATTTATAACGCTAATTTTTAAGTAATTTTACCTCGCCCATTCATTACCATTATTACAATGTTTCTTCATAAATATATTGCAAAATTCTTATGAATGATAAAATAGCTAGCTTTCACGTTTCCCCTTTATTTTTAATGAATTATAGAAGATTATGGCTAGCTTTATTAGTCAAGGTTGTGAGTCTAGTTCTTGTAGCTTTATATTCTTGTTCCTACAACAACCTCCAAGGATCAAATACTTCCACCCCTTTATTTGAGATTCAACCACATGGGTTTTGAAAGTTGAGGTGTCAACATAAATCTATGTTGTTTAGATCACACCCATATCATGTGTGAGCCTCCAACTCTCAATCAAATTTACATGTCAAAGTTTCTATATAGTCAAATTTGGGCATAATTTCTAAGGGAATGGGGACAAATCTGAAAATTTTGGAACATGCGTTTTGTTCCCAGGATGGCAAGATGTGCAGTGCATGGACCATTTACCAAAATTTGGTGCAATTTAAGAGTTATGCTTGGTTCTTCGATATCAATATGCCCAAAATGCATAATTTCACATAGATTTTTGAAAATTCAAAGTAACACCCATATTTTAAGAGAATAAAAATAATTTAGTTTTTCTAGATCACTGATGATTTGTGATTAATTATTAATTCCTTCCATGAGCTAGTATCACCCAAAATTGGATAAAAGTAGTTTTTTTAGCTTTTTCAATTCTTGGTAGTTGTTGAGAATTTGTTGAATGCAATCCTTTCTACCCTAATGTATAAATAAAGGAGCAGGTGATGTAATCAGGAAGAGGGAGGGCATAGAGAGACGAGATGATAGTTCTAAGTCTTAGATACTCTAGATACCTTATTTTATTAATGTAATATAATCTTAGTTTCTGCATAATTATTTTCAAATCTATTGAGTTCGTGAGTGTGCTACATGCATACTTCAAACACAAGGCATTGCCCCCTTCATTTCAAAAGTAACACCTTAACTTGTATATTTTGTGTGGTATACTAGATTCAAATTAATTTTATGTCTTACACTTTCCATAGAATTTGATTTATCGTTGCAAGTGTGATGTATCGGTAGTTCATTGTTACCGTTAATTTTCTCATGATGTGTTTTGTTTTGTTAGAAATCACTCAATAATGATCCCATGCTAAATCAATCACTGGTCTAGTCAATGATCCTCTCAATAGAGAACTGTCATAGTTGCAATATATATCCAATCCATTATGTATTGGTTTCACCAATCCATTGTTGGTCATGGTGAATGATCTATTGAGGATGTTATTCTTATTTTGGTGATTTTTGTTTTGATAAAAAGGTCATCAATTAACAAACAAAGTGGATCCAACATAGCACCGTTGAATATTATGATACATTCAACATGTATTTCTATCTTAGAATATCCACTATCGAATAAGCAACCATTTCGAGAATGATTTTATAGTTCATTTGTGTGTGTATATTTGATATTTTTCCTAGATATATAATGCATGGTTCCTCAAAAATATTGACCTAAATTAACAATAAATGTACGAAACCACTATTGTATAATTCGCTTGACAATAGGCTTGCAGTTAATTACATTATTACTTTTGATCCTGTTACTTATGGAAATTATGTTGTATGGGATTAGGGGTTCAAAATATTGGTGGGGATTGGACCCAAGTTTCAGTCAGGAGAATATAATTAGTTTCACTGGAATTTTATTTTCAAAATTTGAACCCAAATTTTATGTGTCTCTAAATCTAGGAGGTAATGTGATGAATTACTCAAGAGTACACAATTTTATAGTTTAAGTGGACTATGTATATAGGGAAAATGATTGGATCATCCTTAGATAAGGTGAAATTATACCAAGAACCCTACTATTAGGTTTTAAGGGACTCAAGTTAGTTATGGTTGCTAGAAAAAAAAGTACATATTTATATCAATAAGAACTAAATGCAACTATCAAGGTGAGGCTTTACTTTAGTACCAACATCTACCACAAGTTGAGGGCCTTGCTTATTTTCTATCAATTGCTAAAAAGAATTTTCTTTAAACCATGGTAAGCCTTGTATCCAGGATATGGAGGCAATTATCAAAAAAATTCTAACTTAGATAGATACGTTGAGCTTTGCAGGATGGAAAATAGATGACAATTCTTTAGCAAGGACCATTTAACGGATTTCACCCTAAAGGAACTTCACATTTAAGTTATCATATAATCATATTGTTTACTTGACATTTATGTTAGCACTGTTTTTTTCACCTTTTAATTTTTTTCTTTCAATTACAAACATTGACTTAATAGCCAATAGTATGCTTGGAATTTAACATAAAATGCTTATGTATGATATTATAGATTTGATCTTGACAATTTTTTTTACCCCCAAGAATTAATATAATTTCATCTTTCATAAGCCTGAATTGATGTTCCCATGTGGATTTTTGTACATAAGGCTTTTGATTAGAATAATAAAATTATTATTAGTCCCCAATTTAAGTCTATAAAAAAATCCAACATGTTGTGTGAGTTTGGTCTAATGATTTGTTATTTACATTTTCCCATTTATTGGAGGATATCAGCTTATTTGAGGTCATACACTCAATATTTTCCAAAGTGCAAGAGATGGACTAGTCTTGAGTATGGAGACATATCATGCTCAACTAGTGAGGTCAAGTAGGAATGATTCGCCTTTTGTTCCAACTTAGATGTTTATTCCATTGCATTTTTATTTATATCATATAAATTTCCACAACATTAGAATTTAATAATGTTGTCTTTGTGTGCCCCTCAGCTAGGTATAATATTGAAATTAATTCGTGAGTTGAATTGATAGAACACAAAGGTATAATGTAAGTTCAAGATACTTACTATATTCCTTACTTTTCATTTGATCAATAAGATAAATTTGTCATGTACAAAATTTTAACATTCATAACTTGGTTAAACTAATATGCTCTTTGATGATGTTAACAAAAACTACACCAAAGTAAGTCATTTCTATAAGAAACTTTCTCTGTAACTAATATCACAACAAAAATCGATTTCTTCCATTCATTTTCTATACCTTGACCGTAAACCCATGTTTTCAGAAACAACCAACAGGTTGGTAGTTTAGCACATGCTTCTAGAGTATGAGAAATAACTAATAGAAAACGCCGAAGAATGAACAAAATAATAGGAAAAGAAAGAATTTTTTCTTTTCTAAATTAATGTTTATGGTATAGACATACATATACATATGATGAATAAACATACATATGATAATAAAACATAATAAAATTTATTGATCAATTGGTCTAATAATTTGGTTCATAGTTTAATAATTTGTTGAATAACCCACAATCATTTATGACTTAGAGGCATGGATATTTTACTAGCAACCTATGGTTGTAACAAGTGTGTTGGTCTCTATGCAGGTGGATTTTCTAGTGTATATTTTTAATCTAGGTCTAATACCACATTTGAGACCCCATTCTTGGGGTTTTAGGTTTGTATAAATAAACTACTTAGTAGGAAAAACATTTTTGCATTTATTTATCACTACTATATTTTTTGTTTCTATTCATTCCATGAGATATTTGTGATTTTCATTTTTAGCAACATATGCAATTCAAATAATTTGATAATAATAAATAACAAGAAAATACTTGTTTAAGGTGGCTAAGTTGTAATGTTTTTCTTGGGGCCACCTTACTAAATATGCCACCCCAGCAACAAGGAACAACCTATCTAGCTTCCTAGCCCACAAAATGTTCACTGATTCCCTAGCCTTTTGAGCCTACATGTAGACTTTAGCCATAGTATGTCTAAGTTCTCAATCTAACACCTTCCTAAATGAAAACTCCACTCCACTATCCAAGTTTTCTCTGTCAACATTTTGTCTACTTTCCCTAATCTCTCCCTCCCTTTAATTCTCCAAAAAACTAAAAAAAAAAATCATCCCGACCCTCTTATCCATGTTAACCTCCCTTATCCCCTTCCATCATTCTGATCCCCCTCTGACAACACCATCGAGCCACACCCCCTCCTATATCTCCGTGTACTCCTCTTCCCCTTAATTAATATCTTGAGTGGTCTATTCACCCAAATACCTCTCATAAATGAAAAAAAAAAATAATATATTTTAATATTAGCCAAACCTACAGGTTCATAATGGTTATAAAATATTAATTAAATCATGAAAAAAATGTAATTATAAACCAAGATTAAGGATTAGTTAATTAATTAACTAATAATCATGTTTAAAGTTAATCACAACTTATTCATTAATCAATCTAGGCATTCATTAATAATGTAATATAATAAGATATATAATACTAGAGTATTCACGCGAGGAGTGGGTATGTAGCTAGCATACGCATACCTCATATGTATACTAATAACACTAATATGGTCAATCATATCAAGAAATACCATAGTGGCTAGGTTAGCAACCTAACATAGAACAACAAAATAGGGGAGTGGGAATTCCATAACACTTCATGAATTGAATACTATCTCACATCAATGTGCATTGTCTTAGGTTGATATGTTGGGTTTTCCGCTAAATGAATGGCACTTTGGCTGCCAAAAAATAACACATATTTGTCTTTATTTACTCCCTACTCTACTAAGAACCAATGCATCCACAACACCTCTTTGGATGATTTTGTGGTAACTGTGTATTTTTCCTTTGTTGTCGATAGGGATACTAATTTCTGCAGGCTACATGCCCAAGACATTATTTTACCTACAAAAGTATATAAATTTTTAGTGGTGGACATAGTAGTGTCCACATCTCCAATTGTATTTGCATTCATATAACCTTCAAGCATAGCAATATTATTATTATATATAAAAAGAAATAATGACTAGTACCTTTGAGATATCTTAAAATCCATTTTACCACTTTGAAATGTTGTTTGTCTAGATTTGCAACGAATCTGCTTACTACTTCGACTATATTTGTAATATCTAGTCAAGTAAATACCATGTCATACATCAAGCTACCAATTTGTGAAGCATAAGGAATTCTACTCATTTTCTCTTTCTTCTTGTCATCCCAAGGAAACAAATTGTTACTGAGTTTGAATTATGATGATAGGGATGTACTAACTAGTTTGACATCCTTCATTTTGAAACTATTTACTACCTTCTCAATATATTCTTATTGTGACATCCACAACTTTCTTCTTTTTTTGTCACGCATAATCCTCATGCCCAATTTTTTTGTGTTGAACCCAAATCCTTCATTACATGGTGACAAGTCACTAACAACCCAAACCCCTCTTCACCCTCATGATCATGTTTTTATCATGTCCAACAATTAGTCTATCATACACATATAACACCAGTATAAAATACTCTTCTTGGTCATACTTGATGATGTAGACACAATGATAAACCTCTAGTCTTTTGAAACCATGCTCCAACATAAATGAATCAAATTTCCTATACCATTGGTGGGGCATTTGTTTCAGCCCATAGAGGCTTTTCTTAATTTTACAAGCTAAGTTCTATCTACCTTTTACTTTGAATCCTTCTTGTTTCTCCATATAAATCTGCTCCTACAATTCTTTGTGCATAAAGCTTGTATTTACATCTAACTATTCACATTCTAAATCTAAAGCAACAACAATATCAATAGTAACTCTTATGAATGACATATTAAAAGTAGGTGAGAAAATTTTAGTAAAGTGAATACTAACACCAAAGATTTTTTTTTTTTTTTCCAATAGGGAGTCCATTTATTCCTCAATTGTTTCTTCCACACTTTGCTAGTCTCCACACTAAAAGCCTCCTGAAAACAATGAGGTTAACCTCCATGAGCTAAAAAATGAGGTGTAGTAGACCTATGAAGCAATTGTTGTGGTTTGTTTTTATCTTTGATGTCATGTAACAACCACTACATGGTTTATTCTTCATATTGTCCATCATTTTCCACTTGTCCATCATGTTCTTGAATTCACTGCTCAATTTCCTGCCATGGTGGGATATTTAAAATCAAGTTGTGGAAGAGACCACTTGTAGGACGGTGGCGCATGTACTTAGAGAAATGTGAAACCTCGAGATGTGAGATGGTTGATGAAACATGTACTAGAAAAAAGAATCTTGGTAGATACAACCATTGGTTATCCATGTATTCAAGTGGATGGTAGTTTTTACGCTGTAAGGCGTTCCCTCTGAGAAAGACATCCCTAAAATGCCACGTGTGTGATCCTGAGCCATTGATTCTGTGTTAGACGATTGGGGTGTTTTCTGCCATTGATTTAATATGTTTTTTTTTCCATGGAAAAATGTCTTTTTTTTATCCAAAAGAAAAAGAGCACTGGTTTAATATTTCATATATAAAATTATCACCGAACCTTCCAGACATACGAAGGGTTTGTTCTTCCATGGCTGGCCAGCCAAGATTACAGGTAATTTTGTTTTATTTTTTAAAATTTCTTTCAAATCTTCATCAGAGGATTTCTTTCCACTTCCATTCACTTATTTCTGTGGTTTTCATCCAAGTTGCGGTGCTCTTCCATGGCTCGCCAAGATTAATGAACGAAAATCAGAGCAGATTCCACCATCCTAGAGCTCGGGTATGGGAATCGACAAGCATGGAATATGGTTGACGATTATTGAGATGGTTTGAATTGTTCAATTATCTGAATAGGTAGCCCTGCGCCTGGCAAACCGCCGCTTGTCTCCCCCGTCGTACGAAGAGATCAAACGAGTCTTTCTTCCAAATCTAGTATTGTGTCTTCGATCGTAATTCAGGTGCAGGTTTCCTGCCTGAGGTTGTTCACGATACTGCCTCCCTTGCCAATTATGCTACCCACCAATGACGTGGGGCATAGAATGCTGAAGAGAATGAAGACTCTGGTCATTCTGTGAAATGGATTATGTTCAGATTTACGGAAAGAACGAGCTCAGAATGTGGTCTCTACAGAGCATGTTTAATAGGATTACAGTCCAATTTTATTTGTATGTGTGGTTGACTTGGGTTGTGGCATTGAGATTCCACTCATGCAACACGGACAATTAGATTTTTCCAACCAGATTGTGATCAGATCAGTTTAATTTATATATTTTAATAATCTAAAAAGAAAAATCAATGTTGTAATAAACTAAAATGTGATAAGAGTATGCGATGTTGGTTAGAAATTGGAATTGATTTATTTCTATGAAGTTATATTACTGGTAAAATTTGATATGTTAATATTATTACTGAAATTTCTTCTATATAAACTGTTCAAAATTGTAGGTTGATTGAGTGCTACTACTTTTAGTAATTATCTTCAATACTTCTTTTAATTATGACCACTAATGACAATTAGTCTAAATCTCTCTGCAGGCTCACAACACTTAAATTTTGTCTATGAAATTCAAATACACCTCTCGTCAATGAATATGCAAATATATTAGCTAATTTTTTTTTGATTTACAAGATTCCAAGTAGATTTCTCCATTGTTTACAAGTTTTCTAGTGAAGTGATATCTAATATCAATTTGTTGTCTTGATGAAAAATATGGTTGTTTAACAAGGCTACTATTGTCACAATACACTATAGTTGCCCCTCTTGCTTTTGTTGTAGAGCACACAATACTTTGCATAACCAATTTTTTTCACAAGTTGTTGTTATTGTTGTTGCAGCTACATATTTTACTTCAACATGAGATTTTTACAATGGGCTTCTTTTTGGATGCCCATGAAATCATATATGAACCAATATGAAAAACATATTCGAAAGTATGTTTCTATCATCTATGCTAGTTGCAAATTCATTTTTAGTGTATCCAACAAAATGATCACTATTAGTACTCGAGTGTGATATGTTATATCCTATTGTTCCATCAATATATCTCAAAATTATTTTCCCTACTCGTCAATGTGAGTCTTTTAGAGACTCCATGAACTTGTAGATCAAGCTAACAACTTACATAATGTCCGGTCTAGTGGTAGTAAGATACATAGACTACCAACCAATCTCTTGAAAAGAGTTGGATCTAAATTGGATCCTATATTTGCTTTGTTGAGCTTTGTTCCTATTGCAATTGAAATTTGTGCTTGTTCACAATTCATCATCCTAAACCTCTTTAAAACATCCATGACATACCTTGCTTGAAACAAAAAAAATACTTGAATCTTATTTATTGACTTCAATGCCAAGAAAGAATATCATCAACCCCAAATCAGTCATTTTAAACTCTTTCTCCATAGTTGATTTAAACTTGCCCACTGATAGATTCACTATGAATATTATATCATAATCATACATATAAAAAATTAGAATTTGACCTTGTTCCTTCACCTTTGTATATAATATAGGTTCACTGTTTCTTCTACTAAATCCATTGTTCATTAGATATGAATCAATCATGGTATACCAAGCTCTAGGAGCTTGCTTAAGCCCTTAGAGAGCTATCTTCAACTTGTATACCTTATTTTTACGAGATTTTATCTCATATCATGGTGGCTACTCCACATATACTTCTTCTAAAATGTCATTCAAGAATGTTGATTTTACCTCTATTGGTAAGACTTCCCCCTATTTTGAGTTGTTATGGCTAAGATAGATGTAACTATGAGCACCAACGCAGTGATTTTGTGGGCTCCATCCCACAAAAGAATTCAAACCCCTAACTAAGAACAAACTCAGTAAATTCATGGGATCCAACCCATAGGAAAATCCAATCCACTCGCTGAGCACCGAATCAACTCCAAGTTGTGGTTTGGATTTGTTTTCAATTGCTTCTTCAGTGAATCATCATCAACCATGCAATCTTCAAGTTTTTTATTTGAACCTAATCACAGTTTTTCTTTCACAGGGATGTCCAGCATTGCAATGGAATGAAAAGGTGCAGTGGAAGACTTACACAACTAGACTAAAAATGAGCCATGTTTGACTTAAAGAAGTCTTTCCTATGCTACCGCCTTACGGTGTTTCCTTTGCAACATGTGGTCCCCTCTTGCCCACCTGTCATTATTGTGCACCATGAGATTATATGTTAGACGATTGGAAAAGACTCAACCGTTCGATTAGGGAAGTGGTTACCAATTGTATACGGTTCCAAAGCATAAGTGATGGCTCATCCTGATCCTTGATGCCTTGCAAATGGAAAGACTCTTTTAAATTCCGCTAAGAAATGACCAAAGCCAACCAAATCCAAATCGATGGTGAATCTGCTGAAATCATCATCATCTAAAGGAGAAGAAATACGTCGTCTGCAAGCTCCGTATGTGATGTTGTGCTTGGTATTTCATCGATGTGTATAGTGGTGATGCCCGGGTTCAAATCTTTGCCATCAAGCAAGAAATACCTACCATCAAGCAAGCCATTGGGTTCTAGCAGCCTTTCTCCCAGCCCTGAAGCATTTTGTGATCTGGCCCACCTTTCCTAATCTGGCCCCAAACAGGGAAGCAACCTTTGTTTATCACTATGCTACGGGATTCTGATGGGCACTACATATAATTCCAACCTAGCAAGTTTAGAACCCATCAATGGATACTGAATTCATCTATTAAGTGTCTTAAGTTATGTAAAGATGAAAGTTTGATTAGGTTTGATTTGAGTTGATTTATCAAGAGATTATACGGTTAAAGAATCAGCAGATTACTATGACTATTATTTCAAATAAATATGATCTTATTCTTTGTATGATGCACAATGCAGGTTTCCTATATCAGTTCCAATCAGTTCC
This sequence comes from Pinus taeda, assembly GCA_000404065.3. NCBI lineage: Eukaryota > Viridiplantae > Streptophyta > Pinopsida > Pinales > Pinaceae > Pinus > Pinus taeda. Next base: position 49,955 of record APFE030378805.1, on the reverse strand, counting down.
AACCTTGGAACTATGGGATTGGCCAATCTTCACAAGCTCGTAAGGGAACAGAGACTACTGAAATCATCACCATCTGAAGGAGAATAGAAAGACATCGTCTGCGAGCTCAGTATGTGATGTTGTGCTTGGTATTTCATCAATGTGTACATTAGTGATGCTCGGGTTCAAATCCCTGCCAGCAAGCAAGTTGCTGGGTTCTAGCATCCTTTCTCCCAGCCCTGAAGCCTTTCTTGATCTAGCCTGCCTTTCCTGATCTGGCCCCCAACAGACAAGCAACCTCTGTTTATCACTACACTACTGGATTATGATGGGCACTACATATAACCCCAACCCAACAAGTTTAGAACCCATCAATGGATACCAAATTCATCTATTAAGTGTCTTAAGGTATGTAAAGATGAAATTTTGATAGGGTTTGATTTGAGTTGATTTATCAGGAAATTATATGGTTAAAGAATCAGCAGATTACTATGGTTATTATTTCAAATAAATATGATCTTATTATCAGTTCCAACCTTGGAACTATGGGATTGGCCAATCTTCACAAGCCTGTAAGGGAACAGAGACTGATCACGTCATATTTTATCTCATTCAGAAACAAGAAATGTTAAAAAGTGCTTTGGAAGAGGTACAAAACACATGCAGTCTTGCAGAGAATCCAACTCCATCCTATGAGAAATCCCCTCAAATATGACCAATAACAATTGTTGAAGGTTATTCGTGCATGAATCAACCGGAAAATGAAGTTATACCAAACTCTTCCTCCTTATCCATGTGGGCTCACTGATGTTCAAAATTCCTTATTTGATTCCTGGGCTTATTCCTGGGCAGCAATGTCCTCCATGTGTCTCTCAGCTGATCGTATCCAGGCGATTTTTCTGTTTGAACAGTATGTCCTTGCGCTTGCAGACCCGGAGATGTAAAAGATGTAAAAGCCTCTGTGAAGTTGTCATTGGTGTGATCAACCCACAGTTGTGAACAAGAAGTTAGGTGGTTGTAATCAATTCCAACAAATTCATTATTTCTTTGTTGAACATCAAATTTCTCATGCTTTAAATCCAATATGTCCTCAACATGATAGTGTTGATTTTCTACAAAGGTAACTACATTAAAGATGTTATTAATTGACTGCATGTGACTATAGGAATAACCCCCAATGGTTTGGCAGAGTGAAGCGACATATAAGGATCTGGAGCGTGCGAGGGAATATTATATTTTGTGTTGTTGTTACCATTGGGTAATGTGGAGGAGGAAGAGAGAAGCCCTCCCTTCCTCTTGATGGAAGAATTCCAATAGTTCTTGATCTCATTGTCTGTACGTCTAGGCAAATAGGCAGCAATTTGAGACCACTTGCGTAGCTGATGCCATTCATTTCCAAATCAAAGGAAAGGAAAGTGAGCATGGATTCACTTGAACAATTATTAACAAAGAAGATTAGGGAAGAGTAGGAATTGAAAAAAATGGAAACTTGTTGCCGATAAGGGAATGCAAGTGTCTGATCATTTGGTCTTACTCATAGGAAATCGGGCTCTGTTTAATGTCAGGTCGTAAGTAGTTCATCCATCTCAGCCTGCAGCTCTTTCCGCATCTCTGCAGACCTGTATACAAGCCATCTAAGTGTGAAGTTTCAAGAAATTTAAATTGACCAATTTATATTGTATGGTATTCTATCGAAATTTATTATTGCTTAGATCATTGTTTTAGTTCATATAATGATTTTTTGAATTCATAATTAATAAATATTTTATTGTGATGTTGCACAATTTTTTTCCCTTAGCAACATCATGATGCCCAACAAATATAACATTCTTTGATCTATGGCCTAAGTTAGAATGTTGGTTTTTAGGAGTAAGAGTGCACACTTCACAACCAAAAATATTTAAATTTAAATAATCATTGGGATGAATTTCCGAGATTTCTTCAGGGATTTTACAATTTATTGCGACTGATGGTGATGAATTTGCAAGATAAAAGGTAGTAGTGACTACTTTATGTCCACAACTCTTGATGCAAATTGACATTGTTGAGCATGCTTCTTGTTCTTTCTATAAGAGTCATATTCATGCTTTCCTGATCCTTGATGCCCTTGCAGATGGCAAGACTCTTTTAAATGCTGCCAAGAAATAACTAGAGCCAACCAAATCCAAATCGATGGTGAATCTGCTGAAATCATCATCATCAGAAGGAGAACAAAAATATGTCGTCTGCAAGCTCTGTATCTGATGTTGTGCTTAGTATTTCATCGATGTGTATAGTGGTGATGCCCAGGTTCAAATCCCTGCCATCAAGCAAGCCGCTGGGTTCTAGCAGCCTTTCTCCCATCCCTGAAGCCTTTCTTGATCTGGCCCCAGCAGGCAAGCAACCTCTGTTTATCCTTACACTACGGGATTCTGATGGGCACTACATCTAACCCCAACCTAGCCAATTTCGAACCCATCAATGGATACCAAATTCATCTATTAAGCTTCTTAAGGTATGTAGAGATGAAAGTTTGATAGGGTTCGATTTAAATTGATTTATCAGGAGATTATACGATTAAAGAATCAACAGATTACTATGGCTATTATTTCAAATAAATATGATCTTATTCTTTGTATGTTGCACAATGCAGGTTTCCTATATCAATTCCAACCTTGGAACTATGGGATTGGCTAATTATCAAAAGCCCGTAAGGGAACAGAGATTGATAGCATCATATTTTATCTCATTCAGAAACAGAAAATGTTAAAGAATTTCTTTGGAAGTGGTACAAAACACATGCAGTCTTGCAGAGAATCCAACCCCATCCTATGAGAAATCCCCTCAGATATGACCAGTAACAGTTGTTGAAGGCTATTCGTGCATGAATCAACCGGAAAATAAAGTTATACCAAACCCTTCCTCCTTATTCATGTGGGCTCACTGATGTTCAAAATTCCTTATTTGATTCCTGGGCTTATTCTCTTTGAATTGGGACCGTGTGATGTTCATGGCCAAGGTGTATTGCTCCTACGCTTGTTGTTGTTGATTGTGGAGTGGGGCAGGGTAAGCCTAGAAGCACATTTGCAGCAAAGGGAAGAGGTAGAAGAGCATTTTGTTAGCAAGTCCAATCACATTCCCCCACTAGGATCTGGAGATTCAAGAATTCAGTTTTGTTTAGTGAGGACATCACATGTTACACGGAGGCAAAGCCCTCATCACCAAATAGCTCATATGCATGTGATAACCTCAAATTTCAACCAAATTTTGGGTATCAAATTTTGTCAAGGGAAAGTCATGCAGTCTCCATGACCAACCAGAGGATGGACGGCAAGGACATATAACAAAGCAACTCAGACGGATATCTACTTATAATGGGACATAGATTCATCCAACAAGTTGAATTATCATAAGAAAAGAGATCAAGAAAATAATACTACCTATCCTTTATATTAAGACAAATGTATAGAAAGTAGGATATTAGCAGGGCTTGCAGCAACTGTTTCATTTCTGACAATATGAAACTCTAAAGGAAGGTTTAAATTTTTTATGGTGCCATTATGATACTATAAATTTCAGAAGTTGGTAGTATAGGCAGGGAAAAAAGGAATGAATTGCATATAGAGATTTTGTTGATAAGATGTGCACCATAAAATCAAATATTTAGATATCATCAACTTTTATTTGAGATATTGTAACTACTGACACTGTTTTCATTGTTAAAGTTGTTTATAAGACAAACTGAACAGATTTAGAGCATTCAATACATCTATGAAAAAATATCATGTCATAATTTTTTTGGTTCTTACTGTATAGAAAGAAGTGGGGTACTCTATGGTGGAGGTGGGGGAAGATCCCTATAAGTTTAATGTATCTAGAGTTAAGACATATGTATACTGGTTGAGAGAAATCTGTTTGCATTGTGCATGCAGGAAGTATTATGTCCAGGACTTTAAGTATGAAGTGCTATGATTGCAAAAATTGATGTCCATGCGCTGAGGTCTTCTTTCAATTGTTGACTCAGCTGGTCCACTGTTCCCTTGCCCCACTGTAGTTTTGAACAAAATTTGGTGTTAAGCTTTCTCAAAGATGTAAAACGTTCAATATCTGGAAGTTCTTCTAACTCATCACAGTAAGCCACCTTTAAAACTTGAAGTTTTGTCAACTTCACCAACCCTTCTATGCTCTTCAACTTCAAACATTGAGATGCCCTCAACTCCTCCAAATATATCAATGTTTCAAGACCTGCAAGCTCCTCTACTTGATAACACCCACTGATATTCAGATCTTTAAGTTCTGAAAGACCACAAAGCCCTCGTATTTTCCTAAATGCAGTGTAATTAATCAACTCTAACTTTATTAGTGTTGTTGGCAATGCCCCAATGTCCAACGAATCATGACAAAAGTTCAGGCCAAAATTTCAGGCTAAGACGTTGAAGGTTGGGGCAAATACCTTCATGAAAGGAAACCTTTGATATCCTTGTCTCGAACAGTTCAAGGTGCCTGAGGGAAAACACACACTTTTCAATGGAAGTGTTTGTTTTATGCAACACTCTTTGCCCTCTCAAACCTGTTAATGTTTCAATTTCCCCTTCAACTTTCTTGAATGGAAGTTCCTTTAATGGACATTTCGTTACTTATTTTCATTAATGTGGTAAGTTTTGTACATTTCACTCCATTATTTTCAACTCTCTTAATTGAGTCAACAGTGCAATGGAATCGGGCAAACATATCAATTTCTATCAATTCTGTAGACAAAAATTCTCTAAACTCCTTAGGTAGCCGATGGAAGGTGGCAGCATTTCCAGCAAAGGGGTTCCTAATTTTAGAACACCTAAATTGAATAGATTTCCTATGGCACTTGGAAATTCTTTTATGTATGTACCTAACAAATGCATTTATAAAATTATGAGAGTGTGAACAGATGAGAGATGCCTTCCGAGCTTCTCTTTACCTTCATCAGTGCTATATATTTGCATGTTCAATTGGGTCAAATCATCGTAAGTATACTCTGCAAGGAATTTAAAGAATTCCTAGCAGCACTTTCTCTGGCATCAGACAAGAAGCAAGATCGATTGTAATATGATATGTTACGGTTCAAGAATTCTTTTGCAAGGGTTGTCTTGCCAACTCCACCAAGATCCACAATTCCCACAACTCTAGCATCGTTGCTTCGCTGCTGCAATAGCATTATATTTTCAAAATATTTTTTTTTCATTTAGACCAGTTGGGTATCTGGCCACATTTAGTGGTGTTTTCTAACCTTTTTCAACACTCGTTGCACGACCTAATCAACCCATTGCCCCTCATTCCTGAATACTATTGCATAACAAGTAAGAAAACTCTACAAAAGTGTCATATATTCAATCTATCCAACATGAAATTAAAAACTAAGAAGATCAGGAAGAGTTTGAGGTCCTCACTCACCCATCATATGCCTCCAGCTCGAAACCACTTATTTCTGCAACATCAAAAAGTGCCTTCCTCCATTTTTCAATAGTGTTGTAGTCATATCATTGCTTTTCTTGATGTGTTTGAGGGTCCAATGTTTTCTTCTCTTCCAGTGTGCACAGGGCTTGAGCATACACTCTGTTTTCACCCTTCGTCCACCTAAGATCCGAAGGCTTCACATCGATGTGTTTGAGGGTCCAATGTTTTCTTCTCTTCTAGTGTGCACAGGGCTTGAGCATACACTTCGTTTTCACCCATCGCACACCTAAGATCTGAAGAGGAATTGGATCTACATGCCATTGCAAATGAAAATATGATGACATAGAAGGAAAAGGGAAAAAAAGGAAACTATAAATTGGGAGCTATGTTCTTGAGTAGCTTGGGAAGGTGTTCTCCAACAATTTCTCAGTTTAACTATGTCAAATTCCCGCTTCTCCCTGTCTTAAAAGAAAAGAAAAAAAATGTATAGTCAATTATCATTCACAACATTTCTGTTCTTCCCCATCTTAGAAAGAAAAATTGTATAGTCAATTATCATTCAGAACAATAGTATAATTGATGATCATTTCCACATAAAACCATGATGATCTAGCTTCTTGAAGATCCCAAATATTATGATGTTGTAGACCCAGTCATGTGATATTAATTGACACAAAATTCATTATTCATCAATTGACATGAAACTGCAATCTTCGCAATTTCCTGGTAATGTAACCCGTGGTCCTTGACAAGCTGGTGAAAAAAATAATAGAGATGAAAAAATTTTAGTTGACTGTCATTTAATAATAAAATCACAGGTTTTATGGTTTTATAGAGCAATTAGTGTGATATAAAGATTACTAATTATTCATTAATAACATAAAATGATCTTGCGAATGTAACCAATGGCCTTTCATATAATTTGCAAAGCATTAGTGCTATATAAATTCCATCCATTGGCATGAAAGTGGAATCTCCCCTCTTTCTTGATCTTTCTGGCGTAAGCCACGACCCCTAATTACCAAATTACTCAATTGACTTGAAACTGGCAGTTTCACATTTTCTTCGTCGTGCTAACATAAGCTATGGCCCTAGCCCTAGCCCTAGCTTGTCAAATAATTCAAAGCAATTCACATTTTCTTCGTCGTGCTAACATAAGCTATGGCCCCAGCCCTAGCCCTAGCTTATCAAATAATTCAAAGCAATTGATCTTAGAGGATTCCTTCATATTTTCTTCTTTGAGCTAACGTAAGCTATGGCCCCAGATTATGAAATAATTCAAAGAAATTGATCTTAGAGGATTCATTTAGAAGAATCTGGTTTGATTGGATTTTTTTAGGTAAATTGATTTATATGATTGTTTGGTCAAGTTTTAATTTTTGATCTTTTAATGTAATTGGTTTAGTTTAACATATTTTCATTCTATTTATATTGCGTAATTTAATAAAATTGTGTAATCTCAATTGATAATTTATTTGAATTTTTGAATAAATTTTGAAAATTATTAAGGAAAAAAACACACAAAAAAGTATTATTATATTCAAATTGCATAATCTTTAGCGATACCTACAATTCACGTATATATAGATCATAGAATTTTCTTAATTTATTATGGATCACAAAGGCCTAAATTCATAAAATACTTGATATTGGATGACTCCGAGGAAGTAGAAGCTGCCAATCAAGCACAGTGTCTATTAAAGGCTATTGGAATACAGAGAGACCTTGTACATGTCTCATGACTTGAAATACATTTTCTTTCTATCTTGGCAATCAGATTGTGCTATTTTTGGTGAGTCCTGTTTTTACATCTAGTTTATTTTAATATATATATTTTTAAATTGATTATTTGGACTATTTAAATAGTCAAAATTTAAGGACTAAATTTCATGAATAGTTTTCTTTCAAAGTAAAATTCAAAAATCTGAATTTTATATGTTTGTAGTTCATGGGGATATTCAACTTTTATTTATATACATCATTGTTTATATGCATCATTTCGCTGTAATCAGATCCTCATTTTTCAAACAATTAAGTATCTGCTTCCTTGTAACTTACATATAGATAGGCTTAACAAGATTTCCATGTTGACATGGGTGTTTATTTATGTTTGGGTCAGTTGATTCGGGTGGATATTGGTGGCCACCTACCAAGTCCATCTAGACCCCCATCATTGTTTCTCTCAGCATTTTCAGTTTCCTTAATTGTAGCACAACTTACTATTTTTAGCCGTTTTTCGGGTCCTGAACTTCCGGAGCCGTTTTGAGGCCCTAAACGATGTTTTTTGGGAAATATGGGGGCAACATGGGTCCATGAACCGATGTTGCCCTTCCCAAAGTGGTAGTTCTCGGATAGATCTTTCTAACGAGCTATCGTACGCGTCAAACGGAGATCATATCCCAAAGTTACGACCCCGGGAAATTGATGTACCAATTTACCCAAATGGGGCCCACAATTTGGCGTTTCATCTTCTAGGGTTAGGTTTTGGGATGTGAAGGGTTTTTTCATTGTTTCTCAACAATAAATAAGCCTCCAGGCCTCATTGTAACACAGTTCAGAGGCATGTAGTCACCACATCTTTTCTCAGAGATAAGCTACCATCGCCCTAGCTGGTTTATTTCCATTTCTAGGTTAAGCATATTTCAGTATTTTCCATTAATGAAATGAAGTATTATTTCCGCTGCATACTTGTGTATATGGTTATCTCTGTATTTTGTTGCGTTCCTATTTAAATCCGGATCTGTGGTATCAGAGCGGTCTTCTTTTTCTCTGTTTTTCTTTGCATGTCCCCAACGAGGTCAGGATATAAGGAGTTAGGGCTTGAACTGGTTGAACCTTTGCAAGACCAGTCTCGCAAATCCCGACGGCCTCCC
>APFE030378804.1:0-29665 GCA_000404065.3 Pinus taeda | reverse complement strand
ATTATTATTATTAGGCTTTAGTATTTTTAATATTTATCTTAGGGTTTGTATACATTGGGTTTATAATATTTTGTTTATTATTACCTAAGGGTTTAATACTAAAATCTCAAGGGATTATGAACCAATGGGAATAATATTAAACAAAAAGGACTAATACTATAAAACCAAGGAACTAATAAACCCAACTCTTTAATATTATAAACCTAAGGAATTAGTGAACCCAATGGATAAATATTAAAAACCTAAGGGATGAAGAAGCACAAGGAATTAATATTACAAACACAAGAGAAACTAAACATCACCATGATTGATATTATAAACCCAACATTGGTAAACCCTAATATAAATATTAGAAAGACAAAAATAAACATGGTTTATTTTCATGGTGAGAGAATCCTTGTCACAATGTGACATTAAACCATGGTTGGCCATGGTTGCCTCCGATTGACAATGGTTGACCATCATTGATATTATAAACATAAGGGATTATTAAACCCAAGGAATTTATATTATAAACCCCAAGGAATAATAAAACTAAGGTATTAATACAGAAACCCCAAGGGAATAATATTAAACCCATGGGACTAATATTATAAACCCAACATTGTTAAACCCAAATATAAACACTATAAACACTAAAATAAATATGGTTTATTTTCATGGTGAGTCAACCTTTGTCAAAATGTGACATTCAACCAAGGGACTAATATAATAAAACCAACATTGGTAAATCCAAATATAAATACTACAAATACTGAAATAAACATGGCTTATTTTAACAGTGAGAGAATTCTCGTCACGATGCGACATTCAACCATGGTTGACGATGTTCGGCTATGATTGAAAATGGTTTACCATGATTTATATTATCAACCAAAGGGAATAATAAACCCAAGGGATTGATATTGTGAGCCCAAATGAATAATAAACCTAAGGGATAAATACTAAAACCCAAGGTATTATGAAGCCAAGGGAATACTATTAAACCCATGGGACTAATATTATAAACTTCAGATCGCGTAAAGGCAAATATCAGCACTACAAACACTAAAATAAACATAGTTTATTTTGATGGTGAGACACTCCTTGTCACAATGTGACATTCAAACATTGTTCACCATGTTTGGCTACGATTTATATTATAAATCCAAAGGAATAAAAAAACCCAAATTTTGATATTATAAACCCAAATGATTAATAAACTGAAGGGAGTAATGCTAAAACCCCAAGGGAATATGAACCCAAGGGAGCAATATTAAGCCCAAGGGACTAATATTATAAGCCCAATATTCGTAAACCCAAATATAAATATTACAAACACTAAAATAAACATGTTTTATTTTCATGGCGAGACAATCTTTGTCAAAATGTGACATTCAAGCATAGGACTAATATTATAAACCCAACATTGGTAAACCTAAATATAAATACTACAAACCCTAAGACAAATATTTTAAACATTGAAATAAACATCATGTATCCTCATTGATTTTCATATTGAGACAATCCTTATCACAATTCCATGTAGGACCATGGTCGACATCATAATGAACCGTGTTTGACTCAGGAATAATCAACCCAAACGATTGATATTATAAACCCAAGGGATTAATACTAAACGCCAAGGGATTATAAACCAAAGGGAATAGTATTAAACAAAAGAGACTCATAATATAAAACCAAGGAAATAAAAACCCGAAGGGATAGATATAATAAACCCAAAGGAATAATAAACCCAAGGGATTATTATTTATTTTCATGGTGAGATAATCCTTGTCACAATGTGACATTCAAGCATGGTTGACCATGGTTGGCTATGATTGACAATGGTTTACGATGATGGATATTATAAACCTAAGGGGATAATAAACCCAACAAATTAATATGGCAAACCCAAAGGAATAATAAAACGAAGGGATTAATACTAAGACCCCATGTGATTATGAACCCAAGGGAATAATATTAAATCCAAGGGACTAATATTATAAACCCAACATATATAAACCCCAAGACAAATATTCTAAACATTAAAATAAACATGATCAACTGTCATTGATTTTCATATTATAAACCTAAGGGAATAGTAAACCCAACTTATTTACATTAATACTAAAATCCCAAGGGATTAATATTAAAACCCCAAGGGATTAATACTAAAACCCCTAGGAACTATGAACCCAAGGGAGTAATATTAAGCCCAAGGGATTAATACTAAAGCCCTAAGGGATTATGAACCCAAGGGTATAATATTAAGACCAAAGGACTAATATTATAAACCGAATATTCGTAAACCCAAATATAAATATTACAATCACTAAAATAAACATGTTTTATTTTCATGGTGAGACAATCTTTGTCAAAATGTGACATTCAAGCACGGGACTAATATTATAAACCCAACATTGGTAAACCCAAATATAAATACTACAAACACTAAAATAAACATGGTTTATTTTGATGGTGAGACGATTCTTGTCACAATGCAACATTCAACCATGGTTGACCATGTTTGGCTGTGATTGATAGTGCTTTACATTGGATTAATATGAAAACCCCAAGGGAATAATATTAAACCCATGGGACTAATATTATAAACCCAACATTGTTAAACATAAAACCAAGTGAATAATATTAAGGCCAATGGATTATGAACCCAAGGGAATAATATTAAGCCAAAGGGACTAATTTTATGAAACCAATATTGACAAACCCAGATATAAATACTACAAACACAAAAATAAACATGGTTTATTTTGATTGTGAGACAATCCTTGTCAGAATGCAACATTCAAACATGGTTGACCATGGTTGGCTATGATTGACAATGGTTGACCATGATTGATATTATAAACCTAAGGGAATAGTAAACCCAAGGGATTAATACTAAAACCCCAAGGGATTATGAACTCAAGGGAATAATATTAAACCCAAGGAACTAATATTATAAACCCAATACATATAAACCCTAAGACAAATATTATAAACATTGAAGTAAACATGATCGACCATCATTGATCTTCATATTGAGACAATCCTTATCATAATTCCATGTTATACCATGGTCAACATCATAATAAACCATGTTTGACTTAGGAATAAGAAACCCAAGTGATTTATATTATAAACCCAAGGGATTAATACTAAAACCCCAAGGGATTATGAACCAAAGGGAATACTATTAAACAAAAGGGACTAATAATATAAAGCCAAGGGAATAATAAACCCAAGGGATTGATATAATACACCCAAAGAAATAATAAACCCAAGGGATTATTATTTATTTTCATGGTGAGACAATCCTTGTCACATTGTGACATTCAAGCATGGTTGGCTATGATTGACAATGGTTTACCATGATCGTTATTATAAACCTAATGGAATAATAAACCTAAGGGATTAATATGTGAAACCCAAAGGAATAAGAAAATGAAGGGATTAATACTAAGATCCCAAGGGAACAATACTAAATCCAAGAAACTGATGTTATAAACCCAATTTATATGAACCCTAAGAAAAATATTATAAACATTAAAATAAACATGATTGACCATGATTGATTTACATATTAAGACAATCTTTGTCAATGCGGTGTTGTACCATGAGTGAACATGATTTATTTTCATAGTGAGAGAATATTTGTCACAATGTGATGTTGGACCATGGATGACCATGGCTAATTTTCATATTGAGACAATCTTTGTTCCATTGTGATGTTGTACCATGTTTGACCATGGATGACCATGGTTTTCATAATGTGACATTGGAAGAAGAGACCATATTCATCACAATATGACCATGATTAAGAATGGTTGATTTTCACATTGAGACATATTTGTGACACTCAGACATTGGACCATGGCTGATTTTCATATTGACCATGGTTGACCATAATTGACCATGATTGATTTTCATTTGAGACAATATTTGTCACAATGTGGTATTTGACCATGGTAGACCATGATTGAAGATGGTTGACACGACTGATTTTCATATTGATACAATAATTCTTATAGTGTGATGTTGGACCATGTTTGACCATGAACGGCCATGCTTGATGATGATTGGCCATGTTTGATTATCATATTGAGACAATCTTTATCACAAAGTGACGTTGGAAAAAGAGACTTTGTCACAATGTGAACATGATTATTGACCATGGTTGACCATAGTTGACAATGATTGACCATGGTTGATTTTCACATTGAGACAATCTTCGTCAAAATGTGATGTTGAAACATGGTTGACCATGGTCGAAAATGGTTGACCATTGTTGATTTTCATGTTGAGATAGTTCTTTCACAATGTGATGTTGGACCACAGCTGACCATGATTGATGATGGTTGATTTTCATATTGACCATGGTTGACCATGATTGACCATGGTTGAGCGTAATTGACCATGATTGATTTTTATATACAATCTATGTGACAATGTGACATTTGAATAAAATAAACCCTAAAATAAACATGGTTGTCCATCGTTGACCATGATTGATTTTCATATTCCCATAATCTTTGTCACAATGCAATGTTGGACCATTCTTGGCCATGATTGATTTTTATATTGAGACAATATTTTTCACAATGCAACATAAGACCATGGTTTATTTTCATATAGAGACAATCTTTGTCACAATGCAACATTGGACCATGGTTGACCATGATAGTATTATTTAATGCTATTAATATTAATAATTAACGTTAAAATTAATATTTATAAATATTAGTAATATTAAAAGTAATTATAATAGTATTAAAAGTAATATTAATATTTGTATTCATATTCATATCAATTAATATTAATATTAATAATTAGCCCGTAGGAGTTTGGTCTAATTACAAGCGAACGATTTGCTAAGTCATTCATGCAGCTATGCAGGTCACGAGTTCAAGCCCCAAGCGTACTCAGGGGACGTTCATGCAGGCTGGGCGGGCCCTCCTAGAGGTTATAGAGGTAGCCAATGGGACTCGACCCTGTGTAACACAAGTATGATACCACTGTCGCGTTGCTGATTCCTATATATATATATATATATATATATATATGAGAGTACCTTTTGGATTAATCACATTATTAGGATTTGGTCGACTTTTCAAATCAAATAATGTGGTTCATCCATATTAAATGTGGCTTATCCACATTAGTTGGTTCAAAATGTCGACCAAATCCTAATAATGTGATTAATCCTTAACACTCTCATTCACAATATGGATCACAAAAGCCTAATTTCTAACATTTATAAATAATATTAAAACTTGATATTAAAATTTCATTAATTTTCAATGTTATTAATGTTGATGGTATATTATATGAATTAATTAATTAATATAATACCAATGATATTAATAAATTAAAATAATAATAATAGATAAGATTGTAAATTAAAAAAAATTAATATTATTTTTAATATTAAATGTTGATGATATTATTTATAATAATAATGTTAATGTCATTAATAATTTTAATATTGTTAATTAAATGTTATGAATATTAATATTGGAGACCTATAATTGAATGCATAATTTATTCTTCTAATTATATTCATCATCTATTTCAATTTATTCTTTTAATCTATTTCATATTTTTGATTTTATGTTTTAGAATTGTATTTCAAAAATTATTATTCAACAAATATATTTAAATGCTTAGTCATTGACTAGTATTGATATCTATAAATTTTTCAAATTAAATTTAATCTACTTTACATTTTAAGAATTTAATGTTCAACAAAGATAAATTTTAGAATTATATTTCAATATTTAATATTTTTCAAAAATAGATACTTATCATTTATTAATTGATGTTTTGTTGTTATTTTCCACTTGACATTTTAAAATTTATATGTTTAATAAAACTAAGTTTTACAATTACATTTCAAAATTTGTTGTTTCACAATGAACATGGATAATTTGATACATATCCATTTTTTTGTGATTAATTTTAATATACACTTCATATTTTAATGTTTTTATCTTTAATAAAGACAAAATTAGTATAATCTTTCAAAATTTTATGTGTTATAATTACAACTTGGAATCCATATATTTATGATGTGTTGTTATTTTCCAATTTACATCAATTATTTTAATGTTTTTCTACTCTTTCAAAACCATGTATATTTATAATGTTGTATTGTTCTTTTCCACTCAACATTTTAAAATTTATGTTTAATAGAACTACAAATTTTTAAAAGTAAGCTTCAAAATTACTATTTCACAAATGTGGACATGCATAATTTAATAGATGTAGAAGATCTTTAATTAATTTTATATTCTATGGCATGAAATGATAATTTTATTATAAAGATATATTTTCAACATTTGTAATTTCATAAATATAGAGATAAAATATTTTGTATTTATATATTAATAATTTTTTCCCTATTAAATTTATATGTGTGTGTATATTTAATAAATATGATTTTCTTAATTACATTTCAAGGTTTATTGGACATCTATAATTGAATGTATAATTTATTCTTCTAATTATGTTCATCATCTATTTCAATTTATTTTTTAATCTACGTCATATTTTAATTTATTTAGAATTGCATTTCAAATATTGTTATTTAACAAATATATTTCAAAGTTCACCGATTCACCAATATTGATGTCTATAATTCTTTCCTACTTTACATTCCGAAATTTATGTTAAGTGAAACTATAAATTTTTAAAAGTAAGCTTCAAAATTACTATTTCAAAATGTGGACATGTATAATTTAATAGATGTAGAAGATGTTTAATTAATTTTATATTTGAAGGCCTAATATGATAATTTTATGATAAAGATATATTTTCAACATTTATAATTTCATAAATATAGAGATAAAAAGTTTTGTATTTCTATATTAATATTTTTTTTCCTATTAAATTTATATATATGTGTGTGTGTTTTTTTTTTTTCTTGGTAAAAAGACTAAGATTCTATTATATATACAAGGTTGAAAATTACATGCATTTTAGCGTGAAATGACATGGATTCCATGGCAGCTGATAAGCCATGATACAGGCAGAATTGCTCAAAAAACTCCCACGCAGGGGATCCAGATGACCTTGAAACTTCATGACGACCTGTAGGTTCGATGAAGAGAACCCGGGACTGCAACATTACAGGTTTTAGACGCAAAATTTGACTCACCCGCGCAGGGGCATAACTCTTTGTTTCTACAGGTAGTACCACTAACAGACCTAGCCAAGAACTGACTTAACCATGAGCTGACACGCATACAGACACCCATGCTATCGCCATTACAAAAAAGACTGTGACACGAAATAACATTAAACCAGAGCGAGTAGATACCCAAACTAAGACATATCAGAATGAAGCAGGAGCAGGACCTGAGAAGGGAGATAAGCGCCGAGTCAGGGGCGCGCTTGCGCTGGTGGCTCATCCGCCGGTGGCTTCTCCTCCATGATCTCGCACCATCCAAGCCCTTTGGGAATACCCTCCCACATTGCAGCCCATTTGGCCGCGTCGCGAGCTCTTGCTGCCTGGGATGAGGAAGGGCTCTCCCTGATAGCCTGTCCTGAGGAAGTGGCTTCAATTGCAGGAGGAGGCAGTGGCAATTCAGGTCCAGGAGCATCGAAGGGAGGAGCTTCCCCTGCAGAAGGAGAACCATCCTCGTCAGCTTCAGGGGTTTTTGAGAAGAGCACAGAGATGTGCGCGCTGACCCCCTGAGCTTCACCCAGCCTCCCCAGGGTAAAGACCACCGACCCGAAAGCAGAAAGTGCATGACCCTCCATGCTCGCCCCGCTAACCTCCACGACGTTCTCGGCCTGAAGTGGAGCCACCCCGTCTCGACGGTGGTAGAACTGGAAGCAGCAGTGGTGATGCTCCCAGCCAGCCTGCCCACGACCGCGTCCTCTGTTTGAGCCCCTGCCTCTTCGACATGGCTGTCTATGGCGGAGCCGAGCCATGGTGAGTTCGTCCGCCGCTCGTCCAGGGAATTCGACCTCCGCCACCTTCCCTTCTTCAGCCTCGTTCTGCCACCCTCCTTCTTCCCAAGTCTTCCTTCACAGTTCTGTAATTGGGCCTCTGTGCACTGAGGGAGTAACCAGGTTGATGGTGACCTGAGGTGGCAATCTACCCAGCCAGCACCAGGCGTGCCCCCACTGTCTAACACTAGGTGACCAGACCCCAAACCAACTGTGCAAATCGCATAACAATGGCCTGGAGCCGACCTCGACCAAGGATAAATAACCAGCACCATTCCGGAACCCTCCCTCGGCTCTCGCCTCACTGTCGTCCATGGCAGCATTAACTGCCCAGAGCTACCACCCCGACTTGAATGCGAGTTGACGGCGGACGGGCTTGGGTAGTTATGCTGCATGGGGGGTGGCATGTGTAGTCACATGGGGGCTAGGTGGCTCGCCCGTCCTCTGCTCAGTGGCACCCACATCCGGGGAATATGTGTGTTTTTTTTAATAAATATGATTTATTTTAATTACATTTCAAGGTTTATTGGACATCTATAATTGAATGCATAATTTATTCTTCTAATTATATTCATCATCTATTTCAATTTATTCTTTTAATCTATGTCATATTTTAATTTATTTAGAATTGCATTTCAAATATTATTATTTAACAAATATATTTCAAAGTTCACCGGTTCACCAGTATTGATGTCTATAATTTTTCAAATTAAATTTAATCTAGTTTACATTTTAAAAACTTAATGTTCAACAAAGACAAATTTTAGAATTATATTTCAATCTTTATTATTTTTCAAAAATAAATACTTATCATTTATTAATTAATTGCATGTTTCCCGTTGACATTTTAAAATGTCTATATTTAATGAAAATAAACTTTGGAAATAAATTAATATTTTATATTTAAAAATGTATAAATGTTATTTTATTTTTATTAAATTATTATCTAAATAAAATCACTTATTCTTTTATTTACTATAAATTAAATTAAATTACACTTTTATTTTTACTGGATTGTATTTTGAAATTATAAAATTATAGTAATATTTTTCATTTTTATTGTAATGCTATTTTACGTAAAATTCCTGGTACCATTCCAATTAAAATAACTTATGCCTATGCGGCTGTACATCAATCAATAGAAGTAGATGGATGTATCTCAAAAAATATAAAGGCATTTGCCTCATCCATAGAAACTAAATGTAACGATTCCTATCCATGAATTTTTTTTTAACATAGTAACATTGGTGATAAAAAAAAATACGAAATATTAAATACTATTTTAATCGCTACCACTGGTCGGAAACCCATCTAGCTTTACAGCTGATGTGTCAACCTTGGCGCGAGTACACATTCCACTCCATTTTCGATGCACATTCCTTAATGAACTGTCACATATTTACTCAGTGTTAAATGCTTTCTGCACCGTAACGATTACATGGCTATCCGGATTCATTGAGTTTCTTTTTTTTATTCATATCGCACCATCCTTCTGCACTGTAGAGATTGTATGGTTATCCGAGTTGCATTGAGTTCTTTCCATAACGCATTAATCACTGCCCGTCCGCTTTGATGTGGCGTGGCAGGTGAGTCCTTTGAACCCGCGGCCTTGGGATTCCTCCAGTCCATCGACGGTAGAGAAGAGTGATGCCAATCCGACCATTCATTTGTGATGCGGAGGGTATACCACCACCTTTTCGAGGGAAAAGGCTCATTCTGTCTTGGCCTTTAGCGTTTGCTTTGCTCTGTGGCGTCTTCTCTATTCCAACACTACATTCTGGTGGCCGTGCTAGGACCTTCGTGGCATGATGCGGCACAGGCTTCCGGAATTTGTATAACTCCATTTCTTACCAGGTTATTGTACGTTTTCTTTTCCTCTTCGCAGCTGGACTCAATATTTTTTATGGTTGCCCTTCATTTTCCGAGCTAATCTCGCTAAACTTGTTGCAGGAACGGAGGGGATGCAGTGGTTTTCTGGGTATCTTTTCTGAGGAAACTTCTACATGCAGTCGATCTGCTCACTCTTACCCAGGTAAGCGCTTTGCAAGAATGAACTCCGCATCGATGGAAGGGTTCCATAATTTTATTGGATATTTGGGTCTTGTTCTTGTTAACTATTTCAGACTACAGGCGTAAGCCTGAATGATAAGAGTATTGTCTCTTTTGTTTATTTATTTCACCTGGAACAAGGAACTGGGGCTCTCGGCGGTCCTGTTTGAGACCGCTGAAAGTAACTTCCCCTATTGTCTTAAACTTGTAATGAATTTGTTTTGACATACTACAAGGTTTTGGTTGCTTTTAAGGATTCAGTATTTCGCCATATCTGAGAGATTCCATTTTATGGTGGTACTTGATCTGTTATTTGCCATATTATTTCACTGTCTAGTATTAAATTTTGTAGAGACTAAGCTATGCTTGGACAAGTTATTGTTTAACTATTTCAGCTATGGCTCAATATTAATTACTATCAAAAAATATGTTAAGCCTCTGTGCATATAGCAGTTACTTCTCTCGTCGACTGTTATAATACAGAGGGTGAAATTGGAATGAACATGTGCGTAAAGATTTTACAGGTCATGTCTGAGTTAGTTTCTTGTTTTCGTTCCTGTTCTAGTTAATTCGTATGAATGGTGGATTCTTGTATCTTGTTAAATGTCCACCGCCATTTTCCTCATGCGAATTTCTGGCTATTATATTTTGTGTGATTCACGGTTATAGAAGCTTTGTCTTACAGAAAGATTATATCTAATTTGAAGGGAATTAAAGACTTGTTAATTACTTGACTCGCAACCGTTTTTCTTAAAGACAAGTTCATACATTTCTTTCTTTTCTTCCCTTCCGAGATTATTATCATGAATCTACGGTGCGGCTCAACTCCGGTTATATATATATATTTTTGAATGAATTCCTTATAACAGGAAAAAGATCTCTATTATCCAATAAATAGAATTTTAATCTATTAATGCACCCAAATAATTGTTTTCACTACACAGCGTGATTTACTGTGGTCGCTCATACGCCCATAGGGTATTATTCTGTCAGAGATGAGCCGGTAAGGCCACTAACCTATCGCTCTGAGAATTTGAGGAGTTGGGCAGCGCTCAATCTCTGCGAACCAGGGTTTGTTTGAAATTGCCTGCAGTAACTCATATGTAGTAAATTCGGCCTTATCCTGGCACCTTGCTATTATTATCTAACTCTTTCAATAATGTACTTATAGATTTGAATTTTCATAATAATGCTTAACTTGTTTTATCATCATTGTATTGAACCTCTCGGGTTGACTGTATAATAATAACAATCTCTGTTTACCTTAAATTTTACTACTGACAGGAATACCATCCCACTGGATTCATGAACCCCTACTCGAATGCTATTGACCTTTCTGTCCTATTCCCTACCACAACTTTCCAGAAAATATCAAGAATTTCTAACTCTTAACTTGCTGTACATACCCAGTATTTTTTTCTTTGCTCAGCGACTTACAGTTTCTCAGAAATCATGAATAGAATTTTGTAATTCCTATTATTACACATACTTTAGTTTATAGGCATATACAAAACTTCAGGTTTAATAAAAAAAAACAGCTTACTTACCTGACCTTTGCCGGAAGACAGTATACCCTTTTCGGATAGCACTTCCATGTTGTTATCTGTCTTCTGTCCACCCAACCATGAGATAAGTCCTTCTCGACTGTATCTCCCCCCGAGCTATCTTGCAAGGTCCCTAACCTCTGCAAGTGTGTTGCACACCAGGTGCATATGCTATCTGGTCTCTACCAGGCTTAGCATCCTCTTTTTACCGTCTGACCTTTCAGCACGGGTTTTCCCCCTCCTCACCTTCTTTTCTTTGGGTGTTTTTCAGTTAGGGGGAGGCAGTTAGGGTTGTTACCCAACAACTGCCTGTTGGCCAATTTCCCTTCTCGAAAATTGGCAGGTTCCCTTTTTAGAAAAAAGAAAAGAACCTTAACAAAAATATTCCGTAGTCAATAACTAGAAAATTATATATATATATATGTTTTTAATTTAATCAACCATCAGCCTTTGGTTTTTTTGTAAATACATATAGTAAAAAAATAATTATAGCAGGATATTTACAATGTTTCGGGATGTCACATCTCCCCCTCCTGAGATTGGACATTGTCCCGATGTCCTTTTGTTATGAATAGTCCTGGATAAGCCCTTTTAATAAGCTCTTCATCCTCCCAAGTGGCCTCATCAGGCCCAAAGTGCTACCACTGCACTTTAATTTGGGTAATAACTCGCTTCGGCAGCTGCACTTCTCTCCGGTCTAGGATGCTTAGTGGCTCGACCAAGACTTCTCCTTCCGGTTCTACCTGCAACCAGTAATATTTCAATCAGTTTTTCTTTTATCATAACTTTTAATCTGGTCAATCTAGATTAATTCTGTCTTGCCATTGGATCACATGTTTAGGATCATACACGTATTTTTTTAATACCGAGATATGGAACACATTATGGACCCGAATGTGACTTGGCAGGGTGAGATGGTAAGCCACTAGCCCTATCCTTGCCAAAATCTGGAACGGTCCATAATATCGGGGTGCCAACTTAGCACATCCGCTCCACTGCAATGTACTTTTCCTGACCTGAATTCTTACATAAACGTGGTCACCAACCTGGTATTCCTTGAACCTTCTCTTTCGATCAGCAAATTTTTTTTGTCTATGTTGCGCAGCTTTTATATTTACGCGTACCCTTTTTACCATATCTTCCATTTCCTTGAGCATCTCTGGTCCCAACCTTAATTTGTCTTCAGGTCCACCCCAGCTGGAGGGTGTTTGGCATTTCCACCCATACAGGACCTCAAAGGGACTCATTCGTAATGAAGTATGATACCCGTTATTATATGCAAATTCAACCAAGTGTAAATACTCCTCCCACTGCGTTGGTTTTTGCATTACATAAGCTCTTAGCATGTATTCTACCACCTGGTTCACTCGCTCTGTTTGACCGTCGGTCTGGGGGTGGTAGGCTGTACTGAAATTCAGCTGTGTTCCCAATTCTGCGAATAATGTTCTCCAAAAGGCTCACGTGAATTTCACATCACAATCAGAAATTGTTGTCCTCGGAAGTCCATGCAGTTTGAACACATTCTGCATGAAAATGTGGGCAATTTTCACAGCCCTGTATGTGGATTGCACAGGTATAAAATGTGCTGCTTTACTCAATTTATCAACCACCACCATAATAGAATCATTATTCTTCTTTGTCCTAGGCGAGCCTGTTATGAAATCCATAGAAATGGTTTCCCATTTCCATTCTGGAATGGGTAAGGGTTGTAGTAACCATGCTGGGTGTTGATGCTCTGCTTTAATTTGCTGACATTCCAAACACCGCGCTAAATACTCAGCTACATTCCCTTTTCATTCCAGGCCATTGGTATTTTTTTCGTAGCACAGTGATCATCTTTTGATACCCTGGGTGTCCAACATAATGGCTGATGTGAAATTCATCTAAAATTAGATTTTTAAGACTGTTCTGATCAGGTACGTATAGTCTCTTTTTATAATGCAGCATTCCTTCATTATCTACTTCATATTCTTGTTGATTTATCATTCTAGTAGATTTAACCATTTATCTACAATGTCTGCATCTATCTGACCCTCAAATATGGCAATGTCAAAGTTAACTTGTACTTGAAAGGGTGTGGTGCTTCAAGAATAGTTGTCGGAAGTAGATGTCTCGCCCCCGGGTAGCCACTGAAGGATCTGGGTAATGTTGTCCATCATCGCATTCCTTTGTCACTCGAGGGCCTCCTTGAGCAATATTTTGATAGGATATCCTACCCCCTCATCTTTATTTTCATCTTCCATGGGAGGTCATCAGGATTTACGAGGTTGTTCTTGCAAAGGTTCGACCAGTTAAAGCCCTAAATCCTTATATCCCAACCTAGTTGGGAAAATGCAAAAAAAAACAGAGAAATAACAAACTGCTCCGATATCACTAATTCATATTTAAACAGGAATGCAACAAATTACAGATATAATCATAAATACAAATATGTAGTAGAAATAACACTTCATTTCATTAATTTCAAATACTGAAATATGCTTACAAATAAAATTGAAATAAGACTAGCTCGGGCGATGGTAGCTTATCTCTGAGAGGAGATTTGGCAGCTACATGCCTCTGCACTCTGTTACAATGAGGCTCAAGAACCTTTTTATTATTGAGAAATAAGAGAAATCCCTAAACAACCAAAACCCTAACCCGAGGAGATGTAACACCAAGAGTTTATGGGTCTCGTTGTGGTGCATTGGACAGCAAACTTCTCAGGGTCATGACTTGGTCAAATTATCTTCATTTGACATGCATGATAACCCGTTGGAAAAATATCTCTGAGGACTACAATGGAAAATATTATTTTAGATATAAAATTGTAGGCAGTAGATTGCCAAAAAATGATGTTTAGGGCCTCAAAATGGCTCCAAAAGTTTAGGACCTGAAAAACTACTAAAAATAGTAAACTATGCTACAATTAAGGAAAATGAAAAATGGAAAGAAATAATGGTGGGGGACCAAGTGGAATTGGCAGGTGGCCACCAATATCCACCTGGATCAAAATCTTTCAACCTCTCTAGGTACCATCAAGCTTACTTACTAACCATCAATCCAAGGATATAGGTGTGTATCTGAGGTCTGAGCACCATAACCAACGCCACTCTCCCTACTTTAGGAACCAGACATCAACAAAAAGTGTCCGCTGGATGTCCTTCCAAGAAATGTCTCACTCACAAAGCCTCAACTTCCTGATAACAAATCATCCCCTATTAAACAGACTGACAACAAATCTATCCAATCAAACTGTTTAACGACTCTAAACATGTAAAAAATGCTATAAAACTTTTAAGAGATTTACCTTTACAAACATAACCCCAATAAGTAATAAACTTTGAAATGTTCATAAATAAATACAAACCTTCAAGGTCTTCTAGACAACTTGATGTTCATTAGGGGAATTTTGAGGTTTAATTGGCCCTCCTAAGAAAAATGTACAACCAAAATAAACTTTATAAGAACCAATAGGATTCATGATGATGATTTCAACCATAGGGGATGACTCACCACTTTTTGAGTAAAAAAGTAAAAAGATTAAAAATTAGTAAAATAATAAAACTATATTTTCATCTAGTATTTTCAACTTATCTCTCTAAGGTTTTACTCAAATTTGAAGTGGGAGTACTCATTGGATGCAAAATCTAATTCCTCATACAGGGAGTACCCATGTTTCATACTTTTGGTGGACCCTACTACACGAAAAATTAGAAATATGTGAAAACATGTGATTGCAATCACGTTTTTCATGTATTTCTAATTTTCCATGTAGTAGGGTCCAATGAATGTATGCAAAATAGGTACTCCTTGGATGAGGAATCAAATTCTCCATCCAGCAAGTGTTTCCTCTTGAAATGTGAGTAAACCCATAGAGAGATAAGTTGAAAATAGGAGTTCAAAAAATAGTTTTTTATTTTTTCCCTCTAAAATTTGATGATGTAATCTCATCTTATTTTATTATTTCCACTATTATTTTATAATTTCCTTATGAGACTCATTTTAGACCTCAAAAGTCCCCTAATGTTCTTCTCACTTTTTCATAGTAGGACTTAGAGCTTTCCTAATGAATCTTGACAGAAGATTCCTCAAACATACAACTACCTTTCCTACTTCTCATGCCACAACATATTCCATAAATAGATAAAACTTTTCTTATATAAGCAACCCTTCAAAATACATTCTCAAATTTTCCTTTATCAAGGTGTCCATCATGACTTTGTGATCCAGGTGGCTCGAGAGACACAGAGGGCAAATGGGGTTTATGAATGCTCAAAAATCAAAGTGCTCAAAATTACTTCGACCTAGGACCAGAGTGTAGATATCGTTGTCCTGATTGTAGAGGTGTGTATGGTTCATCAATCCGAGCTTGTATGAGGGAGAACGAGCCAGCCAAAGTTTTGGTCAAAGTTGGGATGTGGGCCAGGGTTAAGTGTCGTACATTTGACTGACCCTGAGGCATGAAACCTAGCTCCTGAAATCAATCGAAATTTCGGCCTCGTTAACTTGCTCAATATCGCTTATTTACTAAAGATTTGAAAATCTCTCCTTATTTTAAATAAAAATTTAAAAAATATATATATTGGTGGCAGGCCACCACCCAAAAACATGTCATAACAAAAAATGTATATTAATGGGGCAGGGGGCCATGACCTTGCCGCCCCCGGAATCGGCCAGCCAAAACACCTCGTGGGGTGGGCAGCCATGACCCTGCCACCCTAGAAACCACACCCACCAATGCTGAAACGTTACATATTATGTATATTGGGTGGGCACAGCCCACGGGCCACCTCCAGTGGACCCGGCCCACACCCAATCATCACCCCAGAAATCTCATAAACAAGGAAGAAAATATGGTAGGGGTCTGGCGGGGGTCGAACCTGCCCGACCCACATGGCCAGCCCCCAAGTGGGTAGCCCCATGACATGTGATGTACCGAAACCAATGTACCAACATACGCACCAACCAAAACTTATATGCACCATTTAAATGCATAAAATAATCCACCCTCACACCAATCATGTTTCATGTCCGCGGAGGTTAAGGGGTGGGCCACCCAACGTGGACCCGACCCCATCAACCATTAATATGGCTATCAAAAAAAATATATATGCGTGCAGTCTTTGAAAATGAGTATATGTTAAAATAGGGAGGGGTGGGATTTGATCCCCCGACCCCTCCTCAACCATTTACCTCATTTACCACTATGCCAAACAAACTTCTTGTTTACTCCGCCAATGAAAACTTATATAAAACCAATTTTCTCAGTGCAGAACCAGGAATGGGCACAGATTTCGAGACAGAGGAGGCAAAATCTTGGCACACAGTTCGAGGCAACATTTTGCAAGAGGGGTAAAATTTCACTTTGTCAGATTTTGTATTGGTTTCAACACTTCTCGACGCCATGAACACAATGGCACTGTCTGTGTCCCCATTAGAATTCTGCATTTTTTGGCCATTTTTAGTATGAGGGTCAAACCATGACTGCTGTAAAAACAGGGAGTGGAACCATGATCCTTGAAATTTTCCCAAGGACGCAATTTTTCTCCATGTCAGAATATTGTCAAGTTTATAGTCTTTTTTCATGGTTCACTGTAGGGATTGCAATGGTGAGATCAAATTCACCTTTTTAGTTGCAAATTTCTAGTCCATGCATGGAGAAGAACCTTTGAAGGATTTAGGGGGAATCTGAAAGATTCCTTAAGCCCCAAATTCTCAATTTCTCAAAATTCAAAAATTGGATAGTTGATTTTGCACTATTCGACGCAACAAATCTGATGATGAATTTAGATTTCTCATTTTTTCATTCTATTATTCAACCACTTTTTAAAGTGGAATGCAGGTGTTAACATTCATGTGCAAGCAGCCATTTCCATGCGATTGATGCTGTGAGATTGATGGCACGAACAACTTCAGCAATTTGACATCCACTTCTTCGGATGGTCCTTGGTTGTGAGGTATATGTAGTGTTCATGTACTTATTTTACTATGCATTGTGCTGCACAAGTCCTTTCTTGGTGTTTGATGGGGATCCTATTTCTTACTCAATTTCATGAATCCTACTTTATGCGATGCGAAATCATTTATGTGATGTACTTATTGTCATGATTTTTCATGTTACGTTTTGAGATCCCTTTGTTGTATGTTGATGGGATAGTCATGTGTCACCATGTATGTTTGCATTGACATCCCTTTTATGCCATCATGGCAGGATGCTCATCATGCATGAGTTTGTGTCATACTTATAGGAGTCGTTTTTTACTGAGAGTTCCTGTAGCAGAACATCCCTTGGAGCCACTCCTACGAGAGGGAATTTTACTTGTATGATAGAAAAATCACCTCTATGTACATCATCAATATTGGCAGCACTTGATGCAACAACCCGAAGACATAGTCCCTCCTGGACAAACTCCGTTATCAACGACTTATGCTTTTATGTTGTTGATGATTGACATGTTCCTCTTCTTTACAACATGCACATGTATTCATTTATGTTCTTTTAAAAATGAAAATTGACAAATCATGAAAGTAAAAGGTCTTGAAAGGGTCCTTCGTCACACTCGGACTGGGATCACTATGATATGACCTCTTTCCCAACTAGGGAGATTCCTTTCACCCATGATCCATCTTAACTTAGAGAGATTTATTTTGTTCTTAACCTAGGGAGATTTCATCTAGGATCCCTCTTAACTTGGGGATTTCTACTTGTTTCCTTGACATCAAAGAAATCTTTCATGGCTTCCATCCTTCTTATTAGAGTTACCATCATCATCCACATCATGCTTATCACATCTTTTCTTTATGAACATCTTTACCATCTTGAAGATCAGTTACGTGTATAACTTAGATAGCAAGCAAAACCAAATCCATAGAAGCATGAAGTTAACCATGTCAAAATCACGAAAGAATTGAACTTTATATATCAAACTTAATTGCAAACAAGAGACACATACTCTTCAACTTCTTGCTAAGGTTTTGCCATAAACACTAGACTGCTACATTAAGACGTAGAGCATTTCATAACAAGTTTCATTATATCTAAGGTTTCAAGTTTTATTCCAGAGGTATGACATACCCTGCTACATCATATAGAAACCCCTAGAAACAATTCAGACAAATATAGATTTACAGTGTATCTAACAACTTTTTGAATTCATATGTTAGAATTCCTACTAGGATTTCATACAAACACTATATTTTATACATGAGATGTTAATAATAAAAAACAATCACATCTTAGCTCAAATTAACAACTTCACTAGCTCCCACTAGGGTTTGTTGCAAACCCTAGATTTTCTCAAACAATCTAACATCAATCATAGATAAAACTCAGATTTCAGAAATCTTACACAAATACCAAATCGTCACACATCCATCATATATTAGAGATTTGGACTTCTGGTAAGCTTTGACAACAAAACCCTATATTTCAAAGTTACTATTATCATATAGAATCCAACTTTGACTAGGGATTCATTCCAAACCCTAGGATTCATGACCATCATAAATTATGTCAAGTCATAATCTAGGATCACAACATCATGCACACAGATCTTATAACATTTGTTAGTCAAACTCAAATACACAAATATCAATAAGAGTTAGACATACAACAAACTTGATCAGATCAGGGTTTAATCGAACAAACACACATATCCCAAGGATATCATTTCTAGAACATTATAAGGGTGTTTATTACACACCCTATAAAACCCTAATGATCTATGGTTTCAATACAAAACATAAAAAATTCTCAATTACTAACACTTCAAAGGTTCAAGATTTCATAAATTACCACTCAACCATAACAAGTTAGGTTTTCAATAACCATACCAAAACCCCAAACATGACTTGATCAGAACATAAGACATTTTATTTTAACAATAACCTTAAGTAGGTTAGGGTTTTCCAAAAAGTCATCAACATACCCTTAAGTTAGGGTATTCTGACAGTGAACCTTTCTAGGGTTCGACACGAGTAATCAAAGATATGAGGAGGGTAGATTTATCTAATGATGAATCCCCAATCAAAAGTATTTTAAGATTCATGAAAGCTATACAAACAGATGTTAGTAATAGTTTACCAAGAATTAATATGGAGGTATAAAAACTTCTATTTCAAAACATACCTCTCATTTATTAACAAACCTTGTAAATCCATTGCTTTTTCTTGCAATGTCTTCTTCCTTGAGTCTTCAACAAGGTTTTCCTAAACAAGGAAAATAAGAGGAGAAATGTGATTAGTATTTGATGCAAACAAAACCTTATTAGTAAGGAAAATTAAAAATGAAACTGATAATAGGATACTTACCTTTGGAGTTTGATGAGTGCTCCCTCCAATCTCAAGGGATACCTATAACCTTAAAAATAAAAAGATGTTTTTTCCACAACATGTTAAACCTAAGAACTAGAAATAAAAATGAAATAAAAAAAACTTAGACCAAAGGACTTCAGTAGTATAAGTCCCTTAAATCCACTTCTTCAAGCTTACTCTTCTTTGGAGATCCTTCTTCAGCTACAATGGCTTGATCCCAACTGCTTTTCTTATTCTTCAGATTGTCGAGGCAGTCTCTTTTATAGTGATCCATCTTGTGACTTTGGTAGCATTCTATCTTGTACATATCAAGCTCCTTTCTTGGTCCCCTTGACTTCTTGGAGTGTCCTTTCTTATGAGAGGCATAGTATAATTGACACCTTTACTTCTTCGTTGTTGGATACTAATCAAATTATCATTTCTTCTTGGGTGCAGTCATTCCATAATTGCTCAAAGGTGGGAGTTTATTTCCAACTACTCAAACCTGAAGCAAAAGAGTTGCAAGTAGATGGTAATCCCAATAGTGCCATGACTATTAGTTCCTTCACCAGTACTATTTCATCTATGGATTGAAGTTCATCTCTAATTCTTGATATCCTTACAATTTGTCATCCTTTATCTTTATGTCCTTCTTTTATCTTTTAGTTCATCGAGAAATTACTAAAGCAATAACACAAGGACAATAATGTAGGTGGACAACCAGGGTAAAACCCCTATCTAGGGGAAAACCCAATCAACAATTCTTCCTTCAGTAGTTTCTTGAGATAATCCAAGCCTCTAGACCCGGAAAAAGATTCCTTCCACACCATGTTAGCTCTCAATCCTTCTTGCAGATGACAACCCTTCACAAGAAAATTTGACCTTGAAGCATTGGTACCAACTTTGACCGAGTAACAACTTTTACCTAGCAGCAATGGCAACAATAGCTACAACCAAACTTGGAGAACTTGGATCTCCCTTGAAACACATCAGTCTTCAGTGACATTTGTCCCAAAATTTTGATCTTGAGGCCTTCTACCTTCCTCCAGAAACTCGCACTTTTTTCTAGCTCCTTTTCCAGCCCTTAACTAATTTCACACTTTTCCATCTTCGACCTTTAGAGATCGAACTATGTGAGAGAGAATGAGATGTTTCAAATGAATTCGGATTGCCTTGTATGTATAGCCTTTTAGGGAGGTTGAATTACTTTTCTGAAGGCCAACTTGCTGTGGGGGAGACTAAATTCTTTTTTGACTAAAAAATAATTCTTTTTACATGATCTGAAAGCCCAAGAAGTGTCTCCATAAATGTACAATGACTTTAATGACTCATAATAAATCATAGAAGTCCTCAGTGGGGACTTTGCCCTAAAACATGATGACCCAAGCATGAAACCTATGCTTTAATAAGTTATAATAATAATACTAATAATAAATATTTTCTTCATTCTTTGGACAAGTACGTCTCAAATACATTTATGAAGACCCAACCTAGTTACAAATTTCAGAAACTTGTTGTGTTATCAATATTTATTATACTTATGGAAGAAGTCTCAACTCAAATAAAAAATCCTTTTGGAATTACATATTTCTCTTATAGGAGGACATTCAAGATTTTTGAAGATGCACCATAGGATCAAGAAATATTTTTTTAGGGAAGGTATTAAAGCATATTTCCTTTTTTTTTTTTGGCTAAATGTGTGGTATGCCAACAAATTAAGAGATAGACAATCAAGACCTCAAAGCTTATACAACCATTAGCCATATGAAGACAACATTGGGAAGAAGTTTCAATGGATTTAATTATTATTTTACACAAATCTAAAGGGAGTGTGCTTATGGTAGTGGTAGATTGAATAACAAAGTATGACCATTTTTTTAGTCTTTATCATCCTTTAAAAGAAAGTACAAAGGAAGAAGAATTATTTGAAATATTCAGAAAGCTAAATGGAGAATTGAAAAATATTGTAAGTGATAGACATCTAATTTTCACTAGAAATTTGGGTACTCAATTAGATCATATCTCATATTATCATCCTCAATTATGTGGGGAAAAATAATATTGTGAAGAAATGTTTAGAAATATATCTATTTTTATTTTCATATGATACAATATCATAATGGATTAAGTGGTTTCCTAAGACAAAATGGTGGTACAAAAAATATTTATATGCTTCATCAAAAGTTGCATCATCCATAACATCATTCTTGAAAGGGATTGTAAAGGGTCAAGGATTATAGGACCACATAGGACACGAACAAGAGGTTATCAAAATATTGAATAACAACTTGGTTATAGCACAGAATAGGATGAAACAACAAGCATATCAACATCACAGTTAAAGGGAAATTGAAGTGATGGATTGAGTATTTGTGTGACTACAACCATATAAAAGTATTTTTCTTAAGAAAAAATGAATGAAAATAAATTAGTGCCAATATATTGCTCCCTTATAAGGTGTTACAAAATTTTGGAAGTACAACTTACAAGTTAGAGCTTCCTCAATATTCACTTGTACATCTAGTATTCCACATTTCTTTCCTAAAGAATGTAATTGATGACAATATCCTAGTCTAAATTGATTTACCAAATATTAATTAAGATGGAAAAATCATACTAAAACAAAAAACAACCCTAGAAGAAATTATTAAGTACCCCATCAAATGGAATAACCTACTAGTGGGTATTGTGACATGCAAAGATGAGTTGTTCATGAGGTAAAACCCATGGATAGTAAAGTGGTGAGGACAACATTTTTTGAAGTGAAAGGGCACATTAAGCTCTATATATACACCATGTTTTCCATACGACCCCCTACTAACCCTAAATATTGAGTGATTACATTTCTATTACTAATTGTTATGTAAGGTGGATACTTTCATTGTACCATTATATTATAATTGCATCCTTTCCCTTATATATATCTATACACACACACACACACACACAAAAACTATTAGGATCATCAAATCATTTATTTTACATTGTATTCATTTCAAATAAACGTTTACCCCTTGAGGTGGACAATAAGTATGAGTTTCATATCATTTCTAGGGCTATTGGTTCCTAACACTATTTTATGACACATAAATTGTAACTTGTTTAGCATCTATTTAAATTTATATTGTAGTATGAAGTAGTATTAGGAACCTATGGTGCACCCATAATGGAAATGTGCGAGTGTGGAAAATACATGACCACTCAAATATTCCTAATATAATTTAAGTAGAATTAACTAAATACATCCTTGAAAACTTTTAATCACCCATATTCACTTGCATGCTCACATGTAAATAGAAAAGGGATAATTTTTGTGGTGGAAGATCCACATAATATTCTACTAATTGATGTTTCCTTGTATCCTTGATGAATTAAATCATGTTCCTGAATTACTAAATGATGTTTCTTAAACATACTAACCATGGAAGATGGCTCAAACCTTCTCTCATAACGTATGTATTGGATCTTTAGAATCCAACTAAGATTATGAGTGTATTTATGAGGTCTTACGAGGTATTATGCATCATGGATTGGCCCAACATCCTTCAGAACGATTCGGGTTGAAAGACTTAAGACTTGAATGAGTCATTATGTACTTAGTGTGCATGAAAAAAACATATAGTGACAACTCATAACTGTTATACATGATGTTTCATCTATATGTGGGAGTATTAGAATTGTTTAAAAAATTATTTGAATATAGTCTACCTATCAACGGAAACAATAAACGATCGATGAATCACAAAGCATAAAAGAGAAATAATTCAATCACACATAACACAATAATTTTTCTAGGGAAATTTGTAGCTAAAAACCCTTGCTATTTTTATATTAAATTAATAAAAAACCTGAGAATATTACAATCCTTTACTCAATCTCAAGCAACCTTTGCACTATCTCAATCTATCTCACCACTTCACAAACGAGCTCCAACCAATACTTAGGCAAATTTGTTGCTTTCCAATCTCCTATTTCTTTGCGTAGTTTCCTAGGGAATTAGCCCATATTTAATTGCAAAATACATCAATAATGAATTGTGCATTCGTCATAGGCCTTCCTATTTTTGCATACACCACCTGTACAATTCAAATGGTTATACAACTGATAGTACCTGTCCCTGAACTCCAATCTCAAGTGGGTCATTCTTTGATCTGACATGCATGAGTTAATTATTGCTGAATCTTCAGTTTATTCATTGAGAAGTGATGGTTATGCCGAAATACTATAGGTTACACCCCACTACTGGATCTGCCACTAATTCCTCCATCACTTGGAACTAGTTTAACTGACTTCAACTGAGTTAGACTGAATTAAATAATTACAACTCAAAATAAACTTAACCTAGGCCCCTAAAGTTTAGGAACCACCCTATGTGAATCTAGATAGATTCCCAAATCGAATTAACTGAGCCAACTAAGCCAAATTAACATACTTAAGTATCACAAGCTGTTATGAGAATTAAAATTACAATTTAAATCCTAATTTAATTCAATCAAAAAATAATTGCATTATGATTTTCTTGTGGCATTTTTCAACACTCTCTCTCAACGAGAAGAGGAGATTATCTGCTACCCTAATCCTGCATTAATTTGCATCTTAACAATGCCCTTGTAAAGATATATTTATCTTGCTCCTCTCTAGGAATTTACTCCAACGACATGATTCTCCTCTACACACAATCTCGTAGATGGTGATACCAGATGTCAATATGCTTGGACTGATCATGAAAAACTGGATTCTTAGATAGTTTTATATAACTCTGATTATCACATTATATCACTGTAGGATCCATCCATTGACCGAATAACCCAACAAAGATCTTCCTCATCCAGATAACCTCACAAGATACAATTTAATTATACCTTTACACAACATTAAAACCAAAATTGAATTTGATTACATTTTCAATGATATAGTTTAAAATATGAAAACCAAAATTGAATTTTATTACTTTTTTATGATATAGTTTACAAAAAGACTACAGACTATTGTGTCTGCTTAGTTCACAACCACCCAATGTAATGAATGTAATCATAGTGGCACTATCATCAGTGGTAAACTAAGATCCAACCTTCTATCTCCATCCACACTCACATCTAGGCATGGAATTTGACATCTTATAGGATATATTTAACATTTCAGAACGTATTTGACAGCTGATGAAAAAATTCCCCGTCAGGTTTGATAGACCTTGTAAACTAGCATACCATCAAAATAACGTCCAATTTAGAATTGAAGCCATCAAAATCTATAATAAGGTACATCCTTTCCACTAGGATTTTGTGAATTTTGTATACCAATAAATAAGTTTGTTTGTCAATTCACCTGCAATCATTACTAGCTTTACAATAAATTTTGTCAAGTCATCGACAATGATTACAACCTTTGCAATAAATGTTTGAGTGTTTGGATCCTACTGGATTTACAACTGCCCAGTGAAAGAGAAAATCAAACGATAGGCAGTTTATCGCGATATTATCTACTAAAAGCAACATACTACCTCTAGACAAGGTCACATGATAAGGGGGAACTAACCCATTGAAGTCTAAAGAGAAAACAGTAAAGAATGTTAATTGACAATGATATTGGTAATATAAACTACGGAAGTTGTGTTTTCCTAAAAAATGCAAACAATGGAAGTTGTGTTTTCCTAAAAAATGTGAACAATGCTTAACTCATCCGCTTGCAGTTTATGAGAAAGAGTTACAACAAAAGCGTTATTGTCAATGGTATCAATCGCACTAACTGTAAGAATGGAGACGATTTCTACCATGCTCGTATGCCAAACTAAAGTATGCTCCATGATTTTTCGAAACAGAAATGCATATTTCTCCAATACTCCCCCTCTCCTCTTGGGCTATTGCTCTCCAGGATACACCATTCATAGAGTGCATGCCATTTCTAATTTGCTACTTGTTGCAAACCATTAGACTTAAATTGAAATTGCACGTCCTTTTGGGGGAGATATTTACTAGGAGCTGATCGGCTTAAACAACTTGAGATGTATGATTAAGAACGTGTTTTGATCCTTGTTATGGATTGGTATTTATTGTCATTCACCAGCTATTTAATTCATATAGCTATGCTAGTAATAAACATTTTAATGCAAGTTTTTAGAATTTTATAGTTACATTTTTGTGCATGGAAACCATCTATCTCACAAAATAGTTTACATGCCATAAATATGATATGATGCAACTCATTTTAGGTGGTAGTGGTTCAAATTTTTAGTCAAATTCATCAGAGGTTGAAAATTTGATTTTAATTTCGAGTTGGTAATGGTTTAATTCTCAAGACAGATGGATGAGACATTTAAAGTTAATTTTGATTTGAATTTAAGGACAAAGACACAAGGTACAAATTGAATTCCTTGATCCATGTTTACATAGTGGATATAATGTGAAATTCAAAAGTGAGAATATAGATAGTGAAGAACAACTCCAAAGTTTTTGAATCCTTAAAAATTTGAATCCTTAACCAATAGGAACATTTTTGGTCAAAGTTTCATGGTCATAATTAGGCACAATTCAAGCTATCATAGTCAAAAATTTTCGCAAAGAGAGTAGCTTAAAACAATGACCAACAAGATGGGAAATCTATTCAATAGGAATATTAACTAAATTCTTATTCTTTTTCCTCAGTTAAAAGTTCCTTCATGACTAATGGTTCCTATGGTTATATTTTTGTGGACTAAATTTTATTCATTAAATTGCTTATTAGTTGTAGTTTCTTTATCAAATATCATATCTATTGTAGTTCTCCATCCTTTTGTTAGTTAGGGTTCTTAATCAAGCAAATCCTTAGAACTATGATCAACATGAATTTTAACTTACAAGACCCAACATAAATATGTGAACTTAGATTGATTAGGGAACAAGACAATCATAGTTCATTGGTCATAGTTCCCTGGTCAAAGGTATTTGTCTTGGAAAGTTCCTTGGAAGTATCACTAGACTTCTCAATAACAAGAACTCAAAAAGAAGACATAGAGAGATAAGCTTGGTCAAAGTTATTCTTTGTAGAATCTATTTTTCCAATAGGAACACTCATCAAGATTTGACCAAAAAATATTTGTTAGAGTCCTTAGCCAACAAGAAATTTGACTAATGAACTACGAAGGGACTATGAACTTCAATGAAAAATAATTTTGTTCATTAGAGTTTTCTTGGTCCTAGTTCTTGGTCATGAAAATTCTTTGGAACTATAACCGATGGGAGCTCTAACTTACATTAATGCTATTACTAGAGGATTAAATTTTAATTGTGTTTGTTAGATATAGTTTTGATATTCTTCCTATGTATGGAATAACTTGGATATCACAAAAATTAAAAAAACCCTATATAAACCTATTTTATTTGTACCAATTTTAGATCAGAGCAACATATTGAAACACATAGGGTAACTTAAGGAAAAAACAAGGCATTCTCAAAAGCACATTAACGAAAGTTGAAAAATATGTTCGAGATAAAGATAAAGGGAGGTTGACACTCACAAATTAGCATAGAATGTAAAATCAAGGGCATGAAAAATGCAAAAACGTCATAAAATTTTCATTTGACAGGCAGAGGAGATTTGAAATTCCAGACCTGCTCACATTCAACAAGACTTTCTGTTCCTTCAAGTTGTTTAAATCTCGGTCATCGGCCTTTCAATACGTTGCAGAAGAGCAATGAATTTGTCAAAGTTGTCGGTCTTCGTATTGTAGCCAGCGCATGGCCGCTTGGGGCCATAGGTAAACACCTGTCTTTCCTTTAATTTATTTTTTAAATTTAACTTTTCAGGTTTAGATCACCAGAGCAGTCGATATCCGTGTGGGTTTATCCATCCAGGGTCTCTTTTTTTAAAGGTATAAGGTTTGTACTCACATGTTTTAATTTTTTTTTTAGATATTTTACAGGAAATAGTTTATCCATCTAGGGTCGCCAATTTTTTTTAAAAGACGTATAAGGTTTGTACTCACATGTTTGTTTTTTTAAAGATATTTTACATGAAATTATTTTAAGTTACAGGAACAATCAATTAAATATCCATAAACTAGCGCAACCATATTTACCAAGGTAAATATGGTTGATATACGCTGATAGGCATATATCAAGCATATATATCAACCACATTTTCCAATGTGGTTGATATATGTCGATAGGATTATATCAACCACATTAATAATTATTATGGGTATTTAGGATTATTAATAACTATATAAATATTAACAACCAGATTATTTATATATATTACTATATAAATATTATATTAATATAATAACTATTTAATCTCCTAATATATACTAATTAATAATAAGAATAATAGAACCATAAAGACCAATTATTTATATTTATTATAATTAATAACTATTACAAAATAATAGCAAATAATTCTTATATTATTTATAAATTTATGTTATTATATTATATTATTATAATAATATAAACAACTATTATTATTATATTAGGCTTAGTATTTTTATATTATTTATTTAGGATTTGTATAGAAATAGGTTTAAATTATTAAAATATTTTAGAATATTTAATTAATGATAAATATTAACAAACCATTATTATTTATTATATAATTATTGTATAAATATATATAAATATTATATTGAAAAGATAAACTCCTGAATATATTTATAAAATTAATAATAAAAAAATAAGATCATATAATATTAGTTATATTATGTTAATTTAAATAACTTTTAACATAAAATTATAATAATAATAATATAATGATAAATTTACTGGGATTATAATAGTTATTAAGAATATTATATCATTATTATATTATTATAATATATACAATAAAAATTATATTATATATAATTATATCATATTTATTATAATTAAGAACCAATAAAGGACCAATTATTTAGTATTATGATATTTATTAATTATAATAAATAATAACAACTATATTCTTATATTCTTATATATTTATGATTATTATATTCATATTATTATAATATAATAATCATCTAGGTTTGGCGTTGTAGCGTCTTTAGACAATCCTGGAGAAAGATTGAGCAAATCTAGAAGCATTTTATAACGTATAACCTGAAAATTAAAAGTAATACACCCTATCTTATTTACCTGTAGAAGTAGGTCTTTCCCCTATTGAGAGCCTAGCTATGATTTGGCTTTTGTTGTACAAGTACAAACTCAATAACATAGGAGATCATAGACTTCCTAAGCTAGCTTTGAATTCTAGCCAAAACCACCTAAGGCTCAAACGGTGGTGGTATAAAGACACGAGAGCTTGATTAAACTATTGGGAGATCAATGAGAATGATGCATTGCAAAAAATTGATATCATTAAAAATATTGTTACTTCTAAGTTCAAAGAAAAAATGTGGTGTGAGAAAGATTTAGCAGCTAAAAGAAAATTAAGATATTATAAGAAGGCATCAACCCACCTAGAAGATCAAAAGTATCTCTCTATTTTAACTAGCTCAAAGAAGAAAATTAATATAGCGAAGATTAGAATGAACTCTCACGCGCTCCATAGTGAAATAGGTCATTGGGCAATTCCTAAAACACCATGGATGGAAAGGATCTGCCATCTCTGTGAGAATAGGAACAGCGAGGATGAAAACCAATTCCTCTTAGAGTGCCCCGCATAAAACCACATTAGATCTCAGTTTCATAATCTTTGTCGCAATACTAACCTTCGTAGCCTTTTACAATGTCAAAATTATAGTGAGCTTGGGAGGCTTCTTAGAGCCTCAGAGGCTTCTCTCCAAGCTCTTTGAGCATAGGAATAAAATCTTAAATCAAACTAAATAGTTTGTTTCTTTAGGTCTGATAGACCAAGGTTTCGTCTCATTTGATGCTCACCACCACCATCATCATCAATAATATAAACTCATAATA
>APFE030378794.1:0-10700 GCA_000404065.3 Pinus taeda | reverse complement strand
TAATCCTTATTTAACAAGGGCATACAGTGGCATATCACAGTGATACACTTTCATACATAGTTCAGAAGTATCCCACTTATGACAAAGAGATGTATCCCATTGTGCAGGCTTGCTGAAAATGGAAGCATTACATTTTGGGGAAGGAAACGGTCATCCACATAGACCAACAACCCCTGTAGTTCATACAGACGCAAGGGAAGTTCTAGAATGATCGCCATCAGAATGGAATTATTGCATGTATGAAGTGGTCACAGTTCATACCTGCAATAGTTCCATTTGAATCTCAAGTACAAGAAGGGTAGCACCAATAATGTTGCAGACTGCCTCAGCCAACCCACGATCATGGTGTTAACCATCGTGTTCAACTCTTGTGGGCATGAGACTTCTGATTAGCCACTTTTCTACAAAAGCGACCTAGAATTCGGCCACACATACCAGACACTCTTGGAGGGTCAGCAAGTGCTAGATTTTCTCCTCTAGGATGCATTATTATGCCACCTGGGACACCTTTATGTTCCTTCAAGAGAGCGTGCCAAGATGATATGTGAAGCGCACTACAGTCAGGTCATAGGATATTTTGGGGTCGAGAAAATAGTGGTAGTACTGCAAAAGTATTTCTACTGGCCAAATATTCGATAGGATCTTAGAAAATATATGAGATACCACACTTCCTGCACCATTTCCAAACTGACCATCAAGAAGAAAGGCCTCTATACTCTACTGCCTACCCCTAGAAGACCTTGGGAATCCATCTCCATCGATTACATGTCCGACCTTCCTTCTACTAAGAATGGCAATGACTGTGTTTTTGTGGTTGTCGACAGATTCTCGAAGATGGCCATTATGGCGGCCTGCAACAGGGTAATTTTAGGGGCGAATAATCGCCCAAAGGCGAAATTTAAGGTTTTTTATATTTTAATGGGGCGAATTTTTAATTAAAATAATAAAAACTTTTTTATTTAATTAGCCCTCATTTTATTTAAAAACCAATTTATTTTTTTATTTTCGCCCAGGGCAGATACGCTAACCGAAATGGGATTTTCTTAAAATCGCCCCATTTTGATCTTTGCTCCTGGTTTTGGGAGATCAAAATCACGATTTCTGATTTACTGTTTGGTTTTTTCTAGTTTGGTAGTGAAATTGTGAAGATCAATTTGGTCTGAGAAGGTTAAATTTGTTTTGAAATGGAGGGCAGAGTTAATTTTTTCCAAATGGAGGGCTCCCTGTTTTCACGGATTCAGCCGCTGTTTTCATGAATTCCGCTGTTTTCATGAATTCCGAATTCATGGTGTATATGGCTCCCGCTCCCTGTTTATAAAATTGTTTTGAAATAGGTTTTTTGATGGTGGTTCACCAATCTTGGTTTCTTGGATTTGAACGGCTCATGCCCCTGCAGCAGCAACAA
Organism: Pinus taeda; assembly: GCA_000404065.3. Lineage (NCBI taxonomy): Eukaryota > Viridiplantae > Streptophyta > Pinopsida > Pinales > Pinaceae > Pinus > Pinus taeda. The sequence goes on along the minus strand of APFE030378794.1, from coordinate 9,295 downwards.
CAGTCGGTACTTTTGTTGGCTGAGCGCGAGAAATTAAGCCCCTTTATGCGGTTCCTGCCCATCTGTAGCTGGCTTTTGAATCAGGGTAAGTTGGCTTTTTTCTTCAAGTTTGAAGTTTGTTTTTCACTAATTATTCACTCTGGTTGACTCCTGTCCATTCTTGAAAGGCCTTGTGGAAATCACAATTTGATCACCTTCCTGTTCTCTGGAGGATCGCTAGTGTGAATAGATAAGACTCACCCACCAATATCTTTGTCATTGCTTCTGTGCAGACTACGGGGACAGAATTAAGGATTATCCATAAATATTTCTTCCAACATTTGCTCTTGTTTAGCTAGTGGAGAAAATAAATTTTACTAATCTCTGTTTGCACCGTCAATTTTTACTCGGTTCTCATCTTTGCTTGCACTGTAATTCTCTTGGGTTTGTCCAATAAACTCCCTCACTTGGGTTTGTCCAATAAACTCCCTCGCTGACCTCTGCCTGTGTTATGCTTTTCTGGACGTAAACTCCCTCGCTGACCTCTGCCTGTGTATATGGCAGTGTGGTACAAAAGAAAAGTTTTGACATTTACATAATGGTAGCACTTTTTTTGCATCTGTGCAAACTGTTTATCAAGAGTTGAGTAATAAACTTCTAAGATGGCCTGCCTGACATTTTCACTCATGTAAAGGCTTATGCTAGACCTTAACTCTCTGGATCAATATACAGGCTACGGACACATGCTTGCATGGAGCCCTATATCATTGCAGCTAACAGACAGCTAAGCTGTATGCATCCCATATTCAAGCTGTTGCAACCACATTTGCGTTACACTATGGAAATTAATGAATTGGCTCGCCAGAGCTTGATAAATGGAGGAGGAGTTATTGAATCTTGCTTTACACCAGACAAGTATTCCATGGAGTTAAGTGCATCTGCATATGACAGAGCATGGCACTTTGACAGGGAGGCCTTGCCTGCAGACTTGCTTGCAAGGTATGTGGTTTAGTTTGAGACAGCAAAAACCTGACTTTACTTTCATATTCCATTTTCCATGAATACCCGATGAATCCCATGGGATCCAATATTGATAGAAGGCACATTCAAATCCTTGATATGAGATGCTACTTTAGTTGGCAAAAATGGACGTTTGTTCTATTGAAGAGTACTTTGTAATGTCTTGTTCCATCCCTCACAAATAGGTCTTCATTTGACAATAATTTTGGTTGCCTAAATGAAAAATTTAAAATTTTTAACTAACATTTTTATATCATCCATTTTAAATCTCTTGTACAACAAGCCTAAACTGCAGAAAACAGAAAAGGATTTTCCTTGACGGATGCTGATTCCTGAGGGCAAAGGAAGTGGTCAATATGCTCTAAATTCCCTTCAAGAAAATATTTTCCCAACTTTAAAACTTAACCAGCACTAGTCTAGTTCTTTGAAAATGACCATTAATTCCAGGCAATTGTTTTTTGGATTGGAGGGTACTGCCATTTGCCTACTCATTTTCATCAAGAAAGTAGACAGTTCTACATCGGTAACTTGTAATGCTTATTTCTAATCATTGTCTACTAAAAGCATCGTAGACTATTTAGTATTAATGCATTTTCATAGTTTGCATTGTTCCTGCCCTCAGATAGGATACTCTACATAGGATATTGCCTAGTAGCCAGCACATTACATATGCTCCCTGTGCTGCTCCCGTACTTGTATTTAAGTGATTTGTCCATACAGCTCGTCAATTCAGACTCTAGAAAGGGTGTGTGATGGTCCAACCTTATTATCTCAGTATGAATTTCAATAGAAACACATTCCTTTTATTTTTCATCTTTTTACGCATTCTTCCCACTTTTATGATCGGAATTTCCAATCACTTGCATGGTGCAGCTACAAGCTGTCTATCTCAGAATGCACAGCAATAAACCATGGTGGCCACACAAATTTCAAGGGGCATAACATAACACAGTCCTTATTATAGAAACTAAACAAAGCCAGAAACCAAAACAGAGCTATTCTGTTCATTAAATCACAACCTCAAAAATGTCACTCACTCACATGCACACTGATCATCAGATATACTCTACAAACTTAATGCTCCAGATCCTTTCAACATCTTATCTTCTTCCAACACGGATCTTGATCTCCATGAGTGAACCCATGATCCTCAAGACCTCTCTGAACTCTTTTACTCCACTAGAACCCATGATCTTCATCTCCAATCCCCTTTGTTGAGAAACATGCCTCTTCTCTATTTTAGTTCCCTTGACGATTTCCTTCTCATCTGCTTGGATTGCCTTCCCGCCTTGAGCTATCCCAAACTGCCCACTATTGAGCTACCCAAAGCTGTCCACAAATGAATTTGTATGCTCCTTTAATAGGCTCTAATCCTCTATAAGATCTGATCATATGGTTGACATAGTCAAGTGGGTCCACATTGAAACAATCAACAATCACCATGTGGAATATAACCCAACTTGGTTATTCCTGTTGTACCGCTTGCAATTTCAGGGCTGTGAGTGTAACGAACATCCTCCTACACAGACCAAAGATCCGGAAAGCAAGAAGCAACGAGCTTTGAAATATATTCACTAATGACCATGAGATATAAGAAGGGAGATGGCCATGGATGTCTTCTTCATTTCTGTTATATACCGTCAATTTCCGATAAAGTCCGTTACTTCTCAATTGATTTCTAACAAAATGACGAACGGTTTAGTGTAAGGCAAAATTAGGTGGATTCATGCCTCCTGCAGTTGGAACAGGGGTGTTCTGTTGGTTTTGAAGCAATACATACTTAGCGTGACACTTACCTACATAAACAGTTGCATTGAAACTAACTTACTGAGACAGTCATCCTTATAGTTTGTACTTTGTAATTTCTCAATACTGCTTTGCCGTGATTGACAAAACTATTCGCCACTTGTTAATATGTCGAAGTATATCTTTGTCTGCCTTACAGGAACCCCCAACAGGGTATCCTCCAGAGGAGTGTCATTTGGAGTAGAGTAAGAAGTGCTTGAATCAAAGCATTCGCTCCACTATGATGGGAGGTACTTCCTTGAAAGCTGACCGTAGATTCCAGCATATTGGGATAAGAAAACACAGTTATTCGATCGAACTTATATGTTGCCTAATCTCTGTACAGAGGCATCTTGAAGCTGGGATTTGGTCTCTTGAAGTTGAGAGCCTTCTGAAGCTGGGATTTGGTCTCTTGAAGTTGAGAACCTTTTGAAGCTGGGATTTGGTCTTGTGAAGTTGCTTTGTAGGGAGTGAGAACTTCAATAGTTGTTGGTATCACTTGCAAGGAATTAATGCTGGAAGCCAATCCTTCACAGAGAGTTGAGAACAGAGGAAGCACGGAGAGAAGGAAAGCGTTCCCAATATAACCTGCTAGCTGAGTCATAATTTTATATGTTGAAGCAAAGATACCACAACTCCTCCTTTCTTCCATACTAAGATCTTAGTCCTGATAACATTAAGCTTTCCTTGTTTTTTCTGTGTTTCATTTTCATGGAAAATTCGGACATGTTTATATTTTTTTCCAACACAATGTGCTTTCCCTCCCAAACATGGAATTTCCTTAGAGTCTCTCTAAATCTGTTTATGTTTCTTTCTATCTCGACATTCAAAGAACTTGAAATTCCCATTTATGGAGCTACTACTACTTGTCAGTCTCTAAGTACTGTTAGATCTTCTGAGGTGTTCTTTTGTAAGTTTCAATATAAGTATTCCTTTTGAGTGATGCTAAGGATTCTACGTAGTTGTTGGTTGGTACTCAAATGTCCCAAGTTAAATTTTCAAATACTCTTCCTTTTGGTGTTAAGATTATCCATGCCTTAGTGCATTGTGAATTTGTGTAAAATAAACTTAGATAATAGTAAGAAGAGTAAATTGGAATTTGTAGGGTATTTAGCTAGGTAAGAAATTGGTTTCCTTCATATGCTTCTCAAAATCTACCCAACTGAATTTGCCTCCATTATAATTGATTGATTGGATAGAACTGTCACTTCACATTTTTACAGACAATGGAAAGCTGCAAAATAAACAAGCTCACATTTGAAGGAATATATTTGTGTGTTTCTATCGTTTTTGATGCAAGAAAATTCTGCTCTATGTATATTAGGTGGAGACTTCACTTATGATTAGACCCTCCTTTGGATGATTTGTATTGCCAGACTATAAAAAGGCTGCTAGGAAGAAATTTTAACCCCTAGAAAGTTACTGAATCTGCTCACATAGATATAATTGTTTTTATATTAACAGAGATTTGAGAAAAAAAAGGCATGGAGTATAGCCAAAATCCTCCAAAGACTTGAGAGGACGAAGTTCGAACACATAAGGCTGCTTAAATGTGGCTTATGTGAAAGGGGGCCACACAATTGTTGCTTCAGCCAACAGATGGGGAAGAAGTGTAAACGTTTCTCCTGATATTAGTGTGTTAAAATTCATGAATTTTCAGAGCTCCAACCTACTGTGTTTTGAGGAGGATATATGAGTTCTCACATATGCTTAGGACTCAGCAGACACCAAAAACATATGGTAAAAATGTATATGAATTTGTTAGCTCGTAAGAAATGGTTAACAGGAATAAACTTGGGATGATTGAATGATGCAATGTTCATTTTTAACTTTTTAGTTGCAAGAAATGCTATGCATTGTTATAAATTATAGTAGATGGGAAGTCTTTTAACCTATAAAATCAAGTTCTTGAAAAAGAAAAATATTCAAACCCTTTCATTTTTTATCACTGATTTACAGGATGATCAGTGACAGTTCAGTTTAATACTGTCTTGGCAGCAGTTACTCTGAACATGTAAATCAAGTTCTTGAAAAAGAAAAATATTCAAACCCTTTCATTTTTATCACTGATTTACAGGATGATTAGTGACAAAGTTCAGTTTAATACTGTCTTGGCAGCAGTTACTCTGAACATGTGATCACATTGCCATCCATTTACTCTCGTAACCACATCCTTTCAGCTCTTTCCGTGATTTTCTGAAGTAGTTTTAAATTTTAATATACTTAGTCAGGATATGATTTTGTATTTACAGTCTTGTTAATTTATATAATTGGATTGGATTGCACAGGCTTTCACCAATGCAGGTATGGATATGAAAATATTTCGGTTGTTGAATCAGTTTTAGATGGATATGCAACAGCAAAAATTCCTCTAGAAACGATTTGGACAGACATTGATTATATGGATGACTACAAGGATTTTACTCTAGATCCTCTGAATTTCCCTGAGATGGAAATGCAAAAGTTTGTTGAACGAATCCATGCTAACGGGCATAAATATGTTCTGATTATTGATCCAGGTAGGTTCAATTTGTTATTGTCCTAGAATTGGAGAAAAAGAACAGAGGAAGAAATAAGAACTGAACTGAGCCTTGTCAGTATATTCTGAACATACAATTCATTTGCTTAATTGTGCAGGAATAAGCTTAAATGAAACATACAAGACTTTTCAGAGAGGGATACAAGATGACATTTTTGTTAAACGAGGAGGTGTGCCATATTTGGCACAAGTGTGGCCAGGCCCAATATATTTTCCAGATTTTCTCAATCCCAATACACAGTCATTTTGGACAAAAGAAATCTCTGAGTTTCATGAGACAATTGCATTTGATGGTCTTTGGCTTGATATGAATGAAGTTTCAAACTTCTGTAGTGGGGTCACATGTTCCTTGCCAAAGGAAGGGGATTGCCCACGGAAAGATTCACAGACAGATTGCTGCTTAGTTTGTAGCGATGCGAACACCACCAGATGGGATGATCCCCCTTACAAAGTCAATGCTTCTGGAACACACAGACCACTGGGTAACAAAACCATGGCTGTTAGTGCAGTTCACTATAATAATATCTTGGAGTACAATGCTCATAATCTATATGGGTTATCAGAGGCTATTATGACAAACACAGCATTGAAATCAGTAATAAAGAAGAGGCCATTCATACTAACCCGTTCTACCTTTATTGGATTAGGGGCCCATGTTGCACATTGGACAGGAGACAATGCTGCAACATGGGATGATCTCTGGTACTCCATACCTACAATGCTGAGTTTTGGATTGTTTGGAGTCCCAATGGTAGGTGCTGATATTTGTGGATTTTCAAAAGACACAATCGAAGAGCTTTGCAATAGGTGGATTCAATTAGGTTCCTTTTATCCTTTTGCTAGAGATCACTCAGACAAGGGAACGAAGCACCAAGAGCTTTACCTGTGGAAATCTGTCACAATGTATGCAAGGAAAGCATTAGGTCTGAGATACAGGCTTCTTCCATATATCTACACATTGGCATTTGAAGCTCACACTAAAGGATCTCCCATTGCAAGGCCTCTGTTCTTTACATTCCCCGAGGATCCTAATACACTGGGAATCAACACCCAGTTTCTATTGGGTAAAGCGGTCTTGGTCTCCCCTGTTTTAAAGAAAGGAGAAAGTACTGTGGATGCTTATTTTCCAAAGGGAACTTGGTACAATTTGTACAATGTATCAGAGTCAATAACAGTTGAGAGTGGCACATATGTTAGTCTTCTTGATCCACTAGATACCATCAATGTCCATGTATTAGAGGGGACTATTTTGCCGATGCAAGAAATGGGTATGACAACTAGGGAAGCCAGAAGAAGCCCATTTAGTCTGGTGGTTGCCTTGGGTGGTATGAAGGAAGCATATGGGGACCTATATGTGGACAATGGAGAGGATTTGGAAATGGTAATAGAGCATGGCAAGTCAAGTTATATAGAGTTTTATGCAGATATTGTAGAGCGAGGAGTGAGACTGAGATCAGAACTCCAAATGGGGGAATATGCAATTGGGGAAGGATGGCTTCTAGAGAACATTACAATTTTGGGAACTACCACTACTGTTCGTTCTCATAGTTCTAATTCATACATGAAATTGGAGGCAATCAGGGATAAAATGATTCTGGATGTTTCAGCATCATTCTCTATGAAGAGAATCAAAACTGATTTTAGACTTGAAATGGATCATTATAATAGCCTTGAGGTTGATGTTGTTTTAGTGATTTCAAATCTGTCTCTTTCAATCGGGAAGAACTTTGAGCTTGTTATACCGTGGGAGAAATGATTGGGTAGTGTTGTGTGTTCACATGGTAAGGAAATATACTCACTCGTAGGTGTGTTGTGTACCGCAATTTAAACATAAGATGTTGTTATAATACCTCATTGTTTTCTGCTGAATGATTAAAATGCATCCATAAAGCTGATGAGATTCTTGTTTCAATTTATAGGTAAAATTGGACGCAAGGACAAGTTTCATCAATTGCCACACTTGTGTGTGGTGTGGTGTGTACTTCTGCATTAACAGGGTAACCTACTACATGGGGAGGACTCGAACTTTGACTCTCCACCTTAAATGTTGAATAACGTTCCGAACTAGTCCTGGGACACTCCCTATAAACTTATATGGGTTTGTGCCAAGATCAATGATATAGAATAATCACCATCTAGGTTTTCCCATGGTGGCATTATGATATACATTAAACTGAACAAACAACCACATCTCCGATAATTACTCTAAAATTTTGTCAATTAATTATAAGACTGAAATCATAAAAAAAATGTTGTGAGTTAATTATAGGATTGAAATCATAAAAGACATTTTTTTTTTCCAAACGCGGGGAGAAATTTTTTTTCCAAAAGAGGGAAGATTTTTTTTTCCAAAAATAAGAGATTTTTTTTTTCAAAATAAGAGATTTTTTTTTTCCAAAAGAAGGAAAAGGTAATGTTTTGTTTTAAGTTTTATTTATTCATCACTCACTTGAACTTGTGTCTTAAAGAATTTCCTCCGGCCACTAAGGTACTGCTTGATAAAACAATTAATTTCAACTTTTTTCTTTGTTAACTTTAATAATATTTAAGAATTGATTTCTAATTTACAATTTTTGAATCTGAAAACTTATATATGTATATAATATTTAGCATTACAATAATAATATTATATAAGAGGATCATTTTGAAGTTTAAGAATAATTAAGGTTGATGAGAAGAAATCAATGCAAAGTTGTTATTATGGAAAAATTGATAAATTTATGTTTTTTCTCTCAAAAGTCTTACTGCATATTATATAAGAGGATCATTTTGAAGTTTAAGAATAATTAAGGTTGATGACAAGAAATCAATGCAAAGTTGTTATTATGGAAAAATTGATAAATTTAAGTTTCTCTCTCAAAAGTCTTACTACATGGGCAATGTTTGGTGTAGTACAAACAATAATATACATCAAACTTTCAACAATGTTTCCATAAAGAACACAAGACATGACTTCTACTTCTTCAATCTTGGGACACTAAAACTTTGGAAACAGAGAAGGCTTTGAATCTGAAATTATATATGTATATAATATTTAGCATTACAAAATTAATATTATATAAGAGGATCATTTTGATTTTAAGAATAATTAGGGTTGATGAGAAGAAATCAATGCAAAGTTGTTATTATGGAAAAATTGATAAATTTATGCTTTTTCTCTCAAAAGTCTTACCGCATGGGCAATGTTTGGTGTAGTACAAACAATAATATACATCAAACTTCCAACAATGTTTTCATAAGGAACACAAGACATGACTTCTATTTCTTCTATCTTGGGAGACTATTCTAGAGATAACTTTACATCTATAGGAATATGAACATTTTCTCATCTAGATTTCTACATATTAAAGATTTGTAGCATTGCCTTAATATATTTCTTCATATTCAATTAAAGTTCTTGTTTAAACAATCTCTTTTAGTTTGTAATGCCAAGATTTTACATTCTTGATAACTTTCCTTGTTGTCTTTCCAATTAACAACATACATTAACATATAATGCCACTTAAACAAAATGACCAGCAACATGTGTCGAATGCACACAATGACTAACGTTACTTCTTGGAAATCCAAGTCTTAATATATAAGTGTCAACTTTTCATATCACATTCTTAGAGATTGTTTTAGCAATGTAGGACTTTTTTTATTTTCAAAACAACTTATTCTTTCACTTGTTGTAAAATCTTTTCCTTGTTCTATGTAGATTTCTTCTTCAAGATCCACATATAGGAATGTTCTCTTGATATCCATTTGTTCTACTTCAAGATCAAATACAATGATGATAAACAAAATAATTTTAATTGAATTTAACTTAGCAATAGGAGGAAAATCTCACCAAAATCAATTCCCTCAACTTGGGAAAATCCCTTGAATAGCAGGTGAGTTTTGTACTTCTCAACTTCACATTTTATGTTGAACTTATTCTCGAACACCCAGTTGCTACCATCAAGTTTGTTTTTGGTAGATAACTTGACC